>CM043017.1:145781092-145943116 GCA_023690525.1 Holotrichia oblita | reverse complement strand
TAAAGTCAACGGTTGTATAAGAGAGTTTTCATAATTTATGCCTAGCAAAACTGTAAAAGTACAGCCCTCGTAGTTTGGATAACTGTCATAAGCATTGTAATGGGAACAAATGTCTGGATATAATTAATGCTATAAACACGATATAAGCTTATTGGGGTAAGTTACATTTGGTATTAGACAATAACACGGTATTACTTGAAGGCAAATCGAATTTTTCGCACCAATTGTTAGATATAGTGGCGAGAAAAACTGTGGAGCAAAGTTTTCTCTATAGCGTACAAAAGAAATCTACATAATCCTAACATATTTCTGTAGAGAACCTTGTGCAATTTCTAAATCTGAATCAGTACAATTCGAGGAAACCGAATGTGTTTCTATTTAAGCTGTTTATATTAAAGAAGAGAGGCAATAATAAGTGGTGCACATTTTACATTCTTGTAATGATGAATTACCAATTTTGAAAACTAAAGAAAAAATTATAAATTAGACGTTCAAATGTGATACAAGAATAATTATAATAAGCGTATGGAAGAGAAGATTTACTGAATAGGTTCAATGGTGGCTAAAAATTTCTAATTCGAAATAGTGTTATCTCTTGATATTTTCCATTTATTAGAGGTAACTACTGTGATCCATAGCACACTCGTAAGATAACAAACTTTTGAAAACTTTTTTGACAATGTCATCGTGATATCAATAAATGTGTATATCATTTGATTTAAATATAAGTACTTATATAAACCAACAAGTTTAGCTGATATTCAAGATTTTATTAATAAAAGAAGGGCAAAATTAAAGCAAATGTTGAAATTGTTATCCGTTATTTTTAATTCCCAAGGTAACACGCCTTTTCATGCTGTTAAAAGCATTTTGCAGCATTGCGGGCGTTATTAATGCACATTCGTCAATAATTCTTTGTTGCAGATCTTGCAAATTAACAAAAGGAGTTTTAAATATTCTATTCTTTAGGTAAGGAAACACGAAAAAATCCATAATTGTAAAAAAAGGTGATCGTGGTGGGAACTCACCTTCCGATCCGATGATCCGATCGTCTAAAAACTCACGAAGAAAAGCATTATTTTCTCGTATTATATGTGCCGTTGCATCATTCTGTTGGAAGTATCCACGTTGCAATTCATCTTCATGCAACTGTTCAGTAAATTCATTCAGAATGTTTCTATACCTCTCAGCATTAAACGTGAAATTAAAAGAAATAGGGCCAGAAACTTCTAGCCAAACACCAAGTTTCGCAGTATGGAGAAACGATTCAACAAAAATATGAGGATTTTCATTACTCCACATCCGAATATTTTGGGAATTGATATATCCCGAAAGATGAAACCATGCTCATCAGAGAAAATGACAAATTTAGCAGATCATCATCTTCTATTAAATCATTTGCAAACCACTGGCAGTACGAACGACGTCTATAGGGTAGTCTACCGGCAAAATAGCCTAATGTGATTGCATCTTATACGGATGCATGTGTAAGTTTTTTTTTACAATTTTCTGACATGTTCCATAAGTGAGTCCAATCTCTTGAGAAAGATGTTTCAATGGTTTTGTGGGCTCATTTTCCATACGCTGACGAACATCATTTATAACTTTTCCGAACGCACAGTTGGTATACCAGTACGTGATTTATGATCCACAAACCAGTCTCACGAAACAGACCAACACAATTGGAAAGGCAACTATAAAAATCCTTAGAATTACAGCTAACTCTGAAAGTGTAATTTAAAATCATCCAAACATGTACGTTGGCTGTACACCCAAATTCCATCACTTCGCACTCCACTCCGAAAATAGGCTTCAATCATATACGCTTTTTTGCACCATACTCTCACCACTCCAATTTTGCCTTATCATTAAGAATAACTTCCCTCCATTGCATAGCTTCCAAAATCGAGTCCGTGCTTTTTTTAACTGCTTTACCTCAGTGTGTATTCGAAACCGTAGTAACTTTTCATTTCTTTGCAGAATTATGAGAAGAGTTGTGCGTTCAGTGCTCTAGTTTTGATTAAATTTGTGATTACCTCGTTCATCTAATATTTGTTTCAGTTCCACTCCAATTCTTTTGCTTAGTAATGCTTCCAATGGTGTATAGCATAATGATACTACAAGATAGATATTTCTACTTCATTGATTTTCATATTTAAGGCTGTTATACTTTCGGGCATGGTTTTGTTCCCATCGGTGCTAACCGATCACCAGCACATCACTAGTTTCTTTGTCGTGCTTTCGACCCTCTTTTGTATTGTTTTGTTTAACAAATGACTTTGTAAAATATCCGTAGTGGCAGTCACAGTTGACGCATAGTTTTTCCTACTGATAGAATAGATAGTTCTTCGGTGATGCTATAAGATTAGCATTTTTGGTCTATGAGTTGAGCTATCTTAAAGTAGGCGGTTGATGTATTGGATTCTGATATAACATTGTAGAACAAAGTTTCCAATTTTTTCAATCTTCTCTTTTTTTATTATTAAAATTCCTATGGTGGAAAACTTTGTGTAAGCATTTGTTAGCTAGTCACTGTATTTAGGAAACTTTCTTTGAATAGATTCACTACTTACATACTCCCATTTATAATAACGATTGTTACCCTGCTGATGCAAATAGGGGTGTAGAAACATTTTCAACGATCTTTTCAGATGTATCACTTCGCATAGTTAATGAAGTCTCGCCATAATTTTGATATAAAATGATGCTCTATTGCTGTATATGCATTAACAGGTTAATGAATAAAAATAATAACATTTAATATATGTATATATATACATAGGTATATGGCTCTACGTCCCGAAAGGAGTTTCGCCGCTCAACCGAGCTTTCCAGATCCTTTTATTGACTGGATCAGATCTGTTTTTCAGTCCATCCAGGCGATCTCTTTCGCTTTCATAGCTATTTCTCTCCATCTCCTTCTATCATGCACCATCGTTTTCCATCCGTCTTTAATTCCCATCTTCTTCAGATCCTCTTCCACCTCATCTATCTATCTCATTCTTGGTCTGCCTCTTGCCCTTCTCCCATCCATCTTCCATTCTGTCAGCGCCCTTACATTTTCCTCTGATTTTTTTCCTGTATATGTGTCCCAGCCATTTTATCCTTAGCATTTTTGTATGCCCTATTAATTTTTTCCGTCCAGGTCTTCAATTATTTCCTTATTGGTTCATTTCCTTGTCTTTCATTTTGTTCTTTTTGAGATCTGTTTATTCCTAAATCTCTTTTTGTTTGCTAAGAAGGCGCTGTTCACCTGTTGTATCTTTTGTTTTATTTCTTCTAGCCTGTCCCCTGTTCTGCACAATGTTGTACCCAGATATCTGAACTTATTTACGCTTTCAAAACTGTCTTTTCCAATCTTCATTGATCCATCTATTTCGCTTCCTCCAATCTTCATGTGCTTTGTTTTGTTTTGTTTATTCTGAGACCTAATTGTTCACTTTTTGTTTTTATGGTTTCATATATTTCGTCCAATATTTTCTTTTGTTTCGCAACTATAATCAAGTCTTCCGCATATGCGACTATTTGCGCTCCTCGGTTTCTTATATTTCCCTTATTTAGTTTCTTAGAAATGTGCTCTATTATGATGTTGAATAGTGTTGCAGATAATGCGTCTCCTTGTCTGACCCCATTATTTATTTCGAATTCCTCTGTTTCACTCATACTAGTTCGTATTTTGGCTCGCGTTTTAGTGAGCGTCATATCTATTAATCTTTTGAGTTTGGCAGGGCTGCCTATTTCTTCTAGGATTCTCATTAGCTGTTGTCTATTAATCGAGTCAAAGGCCTGTTTGAAATCTATAAACATTATGTCTAAACTCATCCTATAATGATATCCTTTCTCGATCATTTGCTTCATTAGATGAATTGCATCCACCGTGGACTTTCCTTTCTGGAAACCATATTGGTAGTCCCCTATTAGGTTCTGGGTGTTTATTAACCTTCTTTAAATTATTGCAGTTAATATTTTGTAAACTGTGCTGAGTGTGATTCCTCTGTAATTACTGCACACCATCCTGTCCCCCTGTTTATACATATATCTGTATTATTACGCCTGTCCCCCGCTCTGTCTGCATTCTCTCTTTTTCCCATATTTTCATTATTAGGTTATAAACTTCTTCTTGTAGGGTTTTCCATCGTATTTAATCATCTCGTGATTTATTCTATCATTTCCTGATGCCTTTCCATTCTTACCGCTATTTATTATTCTTAACACTTCTTCTTTTGTTGGTTTTTCGATTTCTTTGTCATCTATGAATGGGTTATTTTCATTCTCAGTTTGCTTTGCCAATTCTGTTTCAATTATGGGTCTTTCTATTGATAATTCTTTGAAATGCTCCATCCACGCCGTCTTCGTCTGATTCTCATTTTCTGTCACCTGGCCTGTTTTTTTTTATGTTGTTTACTGATAAAACTTCTTAAAGTTTGTCTTTCTTCCTTCTTCTTCTATTTTCGCCATTTCATCCTCTATCCACTTTTCTCTCGCGTTTCTTATCAGTTTCTACGTATTTCCCCTCTATTTCTCTCTTCATTAACCCTTCAACGTTGATCTTCTTCTTTCCTACATATCTTTTTACTTTTGCTATTTTCTGTTTCATTATAGCCTTTACCATCTAATGCTCCGTATCTACATTTGAGTTCCTGTCTGTTTTCACATCTCTTATTGATGTTATTCTCCTTTTAGTTATTAATGCGTGGTCGATTTAAACATTTAATATAACATTTAAATTACCTTGAAAAACTGTCTACCTAAGTACTTCATTTAGAAGCTTTATTGCAACAGGAAACCATTGCGTAAATTAATAACATACAAGACTTCCAGAATAACACACGTTCATAGCGACAGTGCTATAAGTAAAGATACAAAACGTCTTTCATCTGTTTCGCGTTTTTATATCCTTTTCGTTTATTTAGACTAGTATGGATTTTACAGTTTTTATTTTCGTCTTATTTACTGGGATCTACTGTTTTCTATCATTTGTTTCTATGTGTGTTGAAAAAGTACAACAGATGATCTGAATTTTGTCATGCTCATGTTAAAATATTGCATCGGTGAACATAACTAGCTACATTAGTCTAAACGAACATGAGATAGAATGACAGAAGATGTGAGACTCAAAATACTGTGTATTTGTTACGAACGTCTATTATAATTTAAGACGGCATTTCTAGCTTGCAGTGACTGGATTCACTGAATTGTGCTTTGTAGGATCGAATTTCAAATCGGATAGAACAACGATAGTTATGAAACCGAATCTACAGAGTAATAACAGACTATTCTGCAATACTATCTCATATATTCACTGGATATAAATATATGGAGCTTTCAGATGGCGCTAATCGCATTTCCGTCCGAAAAGAGACCTAAAAAGGATTCGTTAGGATGAATGAATACAGAACGTTTTCAGAATACCGGAAGCCCAAACTTAATTAACTAATATGAAGTTTTAGTCTTCCGGCGTCGTAGAATCACCCGAAAACAAACTATGCAAACTAATTTGAAAGTATTAATAAGTTTACTTGGTCGCTTGCAGTTTCTCGCAGAGTATAGGAGTCCCCCATATAAATCTCTACCTCGTGTGCTCAATCATTTCCGTCGTATTTTTTTCGCGCAAACTTTAATTGGAATAATCGGAGCGCGAATAATGCCGCTTTGCTCCCGTGCAAACTTCTAGTTCGATTCGTTAAAGTATTATATAGGTTAGATAATTTTATTTAGTAGTTTATTTAATTTGTTTTATAATAGTGTTCAGCAATTTTAATACGTATCACCAAGTATTTTATTGTATACTAATGCCGTGTTGCATCGTTATCTCGTGAGCCGTTGTTATCTAAAAGTTAAATTAATATTCCCGTTCTGGAAAAAGTGCACTCGTATCGCTCCAGATATAAATGATTGTTAGTAATTTTAAAGTGAACACGAACTTTTAATCTTCGCTTCTGAAAATGAGTTCTTGTATAAATGAACATTTTCCACGAGTTAATAAATAGGATCTACTAATTTCCAACAAATACTAATAAGTAAAGTTTTGTCTGTCTGCGCGCTAGACTCACAGGGATTTGACTTATAAGAAACTGTCTCTTCGGGAAGCCACTACATTGCCTCTCTAAAATTGTTTTCAAGAATAAATATTTCTATTTGCTGGAAAAATACATACCTACATTTATCATGAGACATTTAGGTAGGCATATGTAATAAATATGTCCTAGATTGATTTTTTTTCTTCGGAGGAAAGAAAGAGTTTCCCGAAAGCGATAGTAGCTAGAGGAAAACTACTGACGTTATCACATCATAGTCTGCCTCTAACAGATAAAAAATTATACAAACAATTGCTAAAGGTGACATTGCGGTGAGGAGACTCCATTCTCCAAAAATGGGCAGCTAAAGAAGTGAGCGTTGTTATTACACTATATCGGTCTACAAACATACCTCCAGTTTACTTTTTCTGAATTTTCGGGTTACTGGTGTGCCTCAGCTAATTTCCAGGAATTTCCCTTGACCACTTTTACTATTCACAATTAAATACATACCTCAAAATTCAACTTATATAATCAAGTGAAAGTTGTAATGTATGTCCCACTAAAATTGTCTACATTGCGTTGGTTTTTCTAAGCTCTATTTGATATGCCCAAAAGAATAAACAAACAAAATGTTTTCAATAATATCCACATGCAGTTGATTATGGATATTTGCGTGACCAAGTTGCTAGCCTTAGATCACGCAATCCGCCGTAAAGAATGCAAATATACGACTTTTTCAAAAAAAGCTCGCTCGCAAGCGGTGGAAAGTTTCTCTAATATCTACGACAGCGACTGACAACCCCAAAACTTTCAAACTGAGCACCAGATAAAATAAATGGAATGAAGCACTGAAGCAATTGGGAAGCGAGACAAACTGACAACTAATCTACTCAAACCTGTCTGAAATATTAATTCTACATTATATATACCTATATGTCCTAGAAACACCTCTAATACGATAATACTACACACTCACTAAAAATAAAAGAACTTACAAACAATCTGCGGCCAAACACGCATTAGACCGTGTCACCGTCACTAGATATAAAAACATTATTTTTTATTGGAGTTCTCATTGCATCCCAAATAGTTCTAGAGTTATTGACCAAATTTAAAAAAAGTTCCGTAAAAATAAACATAGAAAACAGTAGTTGAAAATGCGGGGTGCCAAGTTCACCAAACGTACTACGAAAAATCGCGATAACATAATTGTCTGGGCTCTTCAAACATTAAAAATCGTTAGAACTCTTGACGTGCTATCCAGAACAAACAAAAAAACTAATCAAAACTTCGAAATTTATTTTTGTCCCTTATTTTCTTTGAGGTACAAAAAATTGCGAGAACGTTTAAAGTATCAACGTGAACCTTCCGGGCCTTAACAACTATCGCTAGAACTCTTGAGGTGCTACCGGGAACACCAACAACAAAATTAAAATTCCAAAATTTTTCGTTTTGCTTTAATGAGAAGTGCACTGAGAAATCCAATCAAAAACATGTTTTTTTAAAAATGAGGTGCGAAGTTCACAGACACAGATATTTAAAGTATTGCATTATGTCAACATGTTTGATCGACATTTGCCCGGGAAATTTGAATGCATTGGTTTTTACTATAACACAACGAAAAAAACTTTTGTAGTGATGTTTGGCCATGTTATTGTTATTCTGTGTAATTTACATTGTAGACATGCACGATAATTACGATCAAAAGCAAGCCAAAGATAGAACTAGAAAAAATGCTAGGATTTGAAGTGTTTATCACTTCCCTTTGTGAAACGGAAATCAGATCATTATTATCAAAAAATTACAAAATTAAAACTAACAGAAGCCAAACTGACAACTGGTTTTGACAATTCACCGACAACCGTCAATTTGGGTCTAAAATGTAGTTCTGTCTCTGTGTGCTCTAAACCAAATTCATAATTCACTGCAGTACTTTAATTTTAGTCGGATACAGGAATAACACCAGACGCCCGTACGAAGTATGCGATTTATTTACATAATGGAAAGTATCAATAGCGCTGTATCACTTCATAAAATTGAGTCTAAATTTTATGAAAATTGGTAATTCCGAACTCTAGATGTAAAGGTTATGACTAGGAAATGAACGTTTTGATAAGTATTGCAGAGAATCTTCATAATACGTCTCGATTGCTTGAGTTAGAAAAGTTGAAGTCAGTCAAGAAATAGTACCATGTGTCATGAGGAAGGACGACTATTGTACCGATAAAATTCAATTCTTGCAGTCGACAGTTTTGTGACGACAATAATGGATTTGTATTACACAATTTAACGTTTTTCGGATAAGGGGATACTTTTCCACAATAGCACGTGAAACCGCCAAATTTGCAGGTATTTATAAAACATATGCTCTAAATTGTGTGACAATCTTGATGCATATTATTTGCTTCAGGTCAATATGGCGATTTAAAATCAAGTCTATTAAGTCTTGTTCATGGCTTACTGAGACATAAATTTGGTGTAGGTGGCTTCCTTTAAGTTTGAACTATCCCAAGGATTTGATTCAGTAATACATTATACAGGCTATTCCACGAGAGCCGTTCGTTAGAAGTTTTCGTGGTTAGAAAAAACTTAAATATTTTGTTCCAGGGTTATTCAAGATTATTTTTCATTTTAAAATATTTTCAAGATCATACTACTTCCGGTTATACCGGAAGTCGCCGTTAACTTCCTTATTTTAAATGGAATACCCGGTATATTATTTCCGTTTTGGATTCCTGAGAAAATTTCGTAGTGGGTTTCATCAGGTTTCCCTATACCTATTTTCAATTTTTCTTAGATATCTTGATTTTTTGAACATTTTGACAGATGTAGCCCTGTTTTGAGCATTGCGCCCTTTAACCAATTTCGATTGGTGGAAAGCGCTTCTGGCGGAGACGGAAGTACAGAAATGATACTTTCGAATGCCATATTGACAACTGATTTATTGTATACAGGGTATCCAAAGTTAATGATCAATTACATCATTTTAAAAGTTGAAAAAGTTCGTTTTCTCAAATAGGACATTCTGTATTTTATTGGATGGTCGGATGCAGAATTTGATTCTGCATCGATTTGCTATAACATTCCCTATACCTATTTCCAGTGGTTTTCTTATTAATTCATATGTTTTATCAAAAGGTGATCACACTCCAAAAGTTCTAGCTAGTAAGCCTTGATTTTGACAGGAATTGAAACAATGTTGATTTAATGTCAAAGCAGTATCATCGTACAGATTCGTGAGGGATTTTGCTTAATAATAATAATAATAATAATAATAATCCATGCCTTAGCATCCCCCAACAGCTTGCGCCAATTACAGGGGGCATCGGCTGGCCATGAGTTATTATTACGCCTGCGGCTGTAGACCGACTTAAGATGTTACCTTTCCGCATTTGCCGTGGAATTTGGAAAACTACAGAAAACCAAACTCAGAAAGGAAGCACCGGGGTTCGAACCCGGTACTGCCGGACTGCTAGTCAGTTTAAGCCACCAGCCCGAGTACAGTTTATAATGGAGGATGTTGAAGAATATTCCAATAATGATTTTGTTAAATTTGTTTTACACGCACGGTGAATGTGGACGAATTGTTCGACGAACATGCAGACTATTTAATGAACGATATCTACCTACCAACAATGACTCGGAAAATTCGCAAGAATCGAAACTCGATTTATAGCAACTGGAAACGTAAGGGCAACTCAAAATAACCTAAAGCCCGTAGCTGATAATGAAGATAACGTGGTGAATGTTTTGGCGTTTTTTCAAGCTTATCCGCGGAGTTCAATAACGACAGCAGCGCTGGATTTGGGTATTTCAAAAACATCAATCCACAGAATATTAAAAAAAACATGGAATGCATCCTTTTTGTGAGATAACTGTTCATGGCTTACATCTTGGTGATGAGGCAAGACGTGTCAACTTTTGCAAATTTATGATTTTGAAAATGACCGAAGATCCGGGATTTTTTCATCAGATTATGTGGACTGATGAATCGAAATTCAGCAGGCAAGGAATTACCAATCGCCAAAATACTCACTACTGGGCACAAGATAATCCACATGTTATTAGGGAACATAATCACCAAGACCGCTTTAGTTTCAATGTTTTTTGTTTAATTATGGACAACAGAAATTCAGAAGTTTTTTCTAACCACGAAAACTTCTAACGAACGGCTCTCGTGGAATCTCCCCCAGTATTATTACAAAGAACGGGGTGAGTGGTGCAAACGTGTTCTTAGGGCATAATGGCATGGCCGCATTTTTCCCAGTAATTGTAAATTCGTATACCACCGAGCATAGTAATAATAATAATAATAATAATAATAATATTTATTTCAAATAATATCACAACAAAATAAAGAACAAGCGGGATACTAATGAAACAAGTCAAATATGATAGACAAAGGCAGTATTGGAGCCTTTATTATTTCTGGTCTCCGTAAATGACTTAAAACACAATTTTCGCTAAACTGATACTTGTCGATAAGCGACCGATAAATTAGCCCTAATAGGTGCAAAAATAATAAAGACTTCTCAGACGAAAATAATTACTCCGTATCCAAAATGTTTACCTGGGTTAAATCTACAAGTTAAGTTAAATTTAAAACAACAACGAAGCTCATTTACTATGGTCTCAGCACGAAATGCAATTTCTAGCTCCTAGTAAGAGTAGATGGACCTACCGCACCTTGCTGTTTTCTGATAAAACTAAATGTTTTGGTTGCACACTTCATCACTCTTGTAACAAATGTTACGAGAAAACGGTGTTCTTGTTGTAAGCCACAAATATAGAATACTGCAGCTTTTTAATCTTATGTTTTTATGGAACCTCTGCAATTCTGGGTAAAATATGCGTGGGATAGATCTGTAGCAATAAATCGTTGTGTCGATGTCAAACTGTTTTACCTAACATGTATTATATTATAGGAGTATATTAAAAACAAATAACGGGTCGATAACCGCAGTGATTAGGCAGCTGGCTAATGTTGTATAAGAACGGTAGGAGCAGGGATTAATATCTCTGATAGAACGATGACATTTTCTCGCAAAATTGTATCCCAGTTGAGCTACTATTCGCTGTTGGAGGCGAAGTAATTAGGCGAAGTAATAGCGCTGTAACAAGGCCATTGAGCACGTTTAACACACAAAATTTATGCATCAAGAGTAGTTATAGTCACACAAACCATACAGTTTGAGAAGCCGCGTAGATCTGATACTAGTTGATACATTTTATTATTATTACATCTATTGAACTTAAAAGGATTGCAAAGTTTTCATAGTTAATCGTCAGAGAAATTGAATGAAACTATATAAATTTTGATTGAACATTTTTAAACTCCTTTCTGACCTATTCATCCCATACTTGTTCCATTAGAAATGTTGAAATTAATTATTTCACATAATTGCATAAATTTTTGACTAATCATCCAGTATTGACCATCATAGTTTGCTTTAGTTTCTTATTCTCCAACCCCAAATTTTCAACTGAGGACTTATTATTCATTACATCGACTAAGAGACACCGATTTTCGTTGCAATTCAATTTAGAGCTACTTATTTTTTAAATTAGTGTAATAGAATTTAAATATTTTTGCTTATTTAGTATATGACGTAAGCCAAATTAGCGTAATTTAAACTGATTGTTTGGCAACTATGATTCACATTATGAGATTATTGATATAACTATTGAGTAGATGCTACAAATAATACGAATGTTACTAAAACTGTATTAAAACATTTACTGCTTTATACCACTACAGCATATAAAACCTCGTCAAAAATCTTTTACCACAAATCTGCTTAAGGATTTAATACTAATACATTTTGCACTTTTTGTTAACATAGTACATTAATAGATGTTTTTGCATTTCTTTCAGCAGCACAAGCACAAGTCCGTGCACCAGCGGTCCCAGTCTCTGAACCGTGGAGTGAGAGGCCAGTGGAACTCCCGCGGGCCCGAAGTAGGCTCGGACATGTGGTGACAGAGGGGTCAGTGCCAGTGCCCTGCAGCCATGGGCAACAAGCTCAGTTGCTCCTGCGCCCCGCTCATAAGGAAGGCGTACCGCTACGACGATTCGCCATGGCAGACGTCGAGAAGACGGGACGGGCATCTCTTACGGTACGTCAGTGGAGCGAAATTGATTATATACGTACAGTTCCTGGCAAAATTATTAGACCAATCAGTAAATGTAAATATTTTTTAACGAAGTTATTATTACGATTACTAATTATAAAGCTTTTATGCAATCGTGTAGATATCGCTATAAAGACACATACACCTTTTAAAAAATATTTTGCGAACTATGGATGCAGTTAGCGCTCACTTTTCTCTTTATGTTGGTTTGAAAAATGTTACAAAACTAAGCATTAGATTTTGCAAGTAGTGACATCTAATGCATTGTAAGTTTAGTAAATGATAATAATCGTAATATAATTAATGTTGGGTGTAGAAATTCGATCAGGAACTGTATGGTATAGACAATAAAATTGAAATGAATAAACTTCGTTACTTATCAAAAAAAGCCTGTAATTGGCGCTCATGGTATATTGTTGGAATTCACCCTGCGGTCGAGTGCAATGAAAATAGATCAAGCATTAGAAGCGGACCACGTGGTTTCGACTTTTCAGGTCTCGTCAGCGCAACCACGAATGCAAGATCAACCTTTATCGCCTTTCACCTCTCAACTTTAATTGAATAACACCTCCGACAATGGGCTAATTCTAACCTCATGCACTCTAGTAGTGAGCAAGGTGGGAAGTAGCACATCGCAGGGCACTACACATCACGTGGTCCGCTATTACAAGCATTTTTCTGGTATTTATATTGGCATTTCTCGGCGTTTTCATTTTATTGGATATATATTTTAATATATTTTATTTTATATATGAATAATTGCGATAACATGTACCTTTTGCATAACATGATGTCTTCTTGAATTTTCTGAGACGTATTTGTACAGTATGTCATGTGCCTTTCCTCGAGAGATATCGTTATATCCAATTCTGAGCATCGATTCTTTTTGGAAACACGAAAGTCAATTTGGCTGTCCAACACCGAATCCTTTTTAATTGGAGTAATTTTTTCGTTTTTGTACATCCATTCTCATGCCATTATGCATTCATTCCTGAAATTGTCTCGATAGTTTTGAAATTCTTCCTCATTCATTAATAATACTCAATTCAACATGTTTCGGCATTTCCTTGATATGCTTATTTTGAAACTGTAATTTCAACTATTATTTACTTGAAGAATAGCAATGTTCAATAAAACATGACATAATTTCTGTTAAAAATATTATAAATTCAAAAGCTATGATTAAAATGAAATTACAACACTTGAATTGCATACCTGCTTCAAGCTCTTCAGCGTGAAATAGTAGATATGTTTTAAATTTATACGAATTTACATAAGCTATAACTCGTGTGATTCGATTGTATTTGAATAGATGGCGCGTCAGGGATAAACGCCAATATGATGGGAGATCAATACATATGAATCATTTTTAAGCATTTAGTTTTGAAATATAATAGGTAACTAATATAGAAGACAACAATAGGGAAGCAGTTGCAGTCAGTTCTTAAAGCGTCTGCAATGACACTGAAACTATAACAATCTAAAATTAAAGCGAACAATTTTATCAATGCCGGCAAGTTGGCTAAATATGGTTCTACGAACAATAACAAGTATGCAGTTTTGCCTCTTGATTTGATACCGAAGGTTAGATTCTAGATTGCTGTAAAAATCAATCTTTACGTCTTCATTTTTAAGCCACATAAATGAAATTGAATCGATTTAACATTCAAGTAGAAAACAAAAATCGAATTATATTGGGTTTCGTCCTCAAACTCAAGCAGAATAGTTGAAGCTAGAGCTGCAGCAAGCTATGAATTAATGATGAATTAAAATTACCAAAATTGCCAAATACATTAGCCAATTTTTATCGTGAATTGTTAGTGCAAATTTTGTTTTAGATTTCATGAACAAGTCGATGAAAATACGAGTCTGATGCTGGTAAGACCGAATACTAACCCGTTAACTTTACCCAATAATATCTGAACGAAAAATATTTTCCTAAACTTTTTCTAAAAGTAGTTTTATTGCGAGTCTTCTTTAATAGAACGCATTAGAGCACTTGAGAGACACTTGTTTTTACCTAGCCACTTATTGTTACTACCACTAATAATTTTATAAAATTATTATAGCTTTTCCATCGTTTCCTACGAATAAAAATGTAGTTAAGGAGGCCGTTATTCACTGTTTTCGAATAGAGTTCTTGTAATCTTTTAGAGTACCTATATAATGTGATGAAAATTATATATTAACGCTCAACTGCTACTCAGAAATAAAAATAACTGCTACTGGGTCACGATAACCCAATTTTCCTTATAATAATTAGTCAAGGAATGAAATTGAACTTTTGAGTGTATTCTTTTTTTATGAATGTAGCGTGTTAGCTTGTTAGATTTTGATGTTTCGTAGAATACGTGACTACTCACACTAGCTACATTTGACATTGCATGAAAAATGACCATAGATCAACGTCTGGTCCTCCGAAATGTACTATAATTTGCAATTTTTTATCCAGTGCATCCACGGTGTTGTTATAAAATGTATTATTTCAGACTTTTTGTTGTTGCGTTTGTGCTATCATCGTGATGTATGGTGAGGCAGTAAAATTACAGTTTTTTTGATTTGGTCTAAGTTTTAACTCCTTGGAAATTATCGCGCAATTGTTACTCATGGGTCGTCATGACCCACTTTACCTTCTGCAGGCAAAACAAGTAACTATATAAGTGACACGTTGTTAGAATCCTGTGGGGGATACTATAACTAGAGAATATTAGAGGGCACCAGAGTTTGCATTTCGCCATTGAAAAATTACAGCGTTTTTAAAAATGCTCGGGTCAAGCTGACCCTTAGGTAGCGGTTAAGGATTATATACAGGGTCCGGCAACGAAGCGGGGACGGAAGATTACACGCTTATTTGAAAGTTTGTCAAATATTTAGTCATCAGATGTTCTTCTGCACCATCAAGTGCACGTTTTAAAAATATTTTGTTTTATACAGGGTGTTCCAGATGGAAATGCCAGACTAAAGTTGCATTTTTTTAAATGGAACACCCTGTATATTAATAGAGAAAATGATCCGCGCTTGAAAGCTGGTTAAAACGATATAATGTTGTATAGGCCTAAAGTTGATAGTTTCTGTATAAACAATGATTTTACTTGATAAATTGATACATTTCAGTAGGCTATTCTGCATAGGGAAAAACAAAAGATTCGAAACCAACAGAGTAGAATATTTTTTACTAGTATGGACTGTCGTTACTATGTGAAATAAATTCTGCAACTGCTCGCTTTATACAGGGTGTTCACAATTTTGCAAAATCGAAGAAATCTCGAAATTTTTTAATGGAACACCCTGTATATTTTTTACTCATTGGAAAGCCCTTTTACTACGCTTTCTATTGATACCTCATTTGATGCACCTAGGATGGATTATTTTCTAATTATTTCTTCTTAAAGTTGGATTAATGAGAAATGCTTATATTTTTAGTAGCTAATTTGCACTTCAAACCTACTGTAAGATTAGATGTTCAACAAATAATCCATAAATGGTCTATAACAAGAAGAAACTCCATTTAGTATGAGAAACAAATGATTTTCATTCAGCGGTGAAAGCAAACATTAAATTAATATAAAGTAATATATAGCTTTTTCAATAGATTCACTGCTGATCAAGTTATCTGGTGTTTTAAGCTTGTATACTTAATAACCAAGTTGTAAAAAATTTCGTTTTGTGTTATACAGTATTTCGTTCAATCTTTAAAAGCAATTGTTATATTGTCTAATTTTAGTAGGTACCTACTCAAGAAATGGTAAATTTGATATTTATTCTTGAGGAGTGTACAAGAAATTGTCTCCTAGCAAGTAGAGTATATGCAGAGAGATTTCCAAACCTTGAAAGAAGACCGGAAGCATTTGAAAGATTATTAGAGAAATTTATAGAAACTGATGGTGTAACCTACAAGAAGGGAGAAACAAATAAACCGGTAATCAATAAACAAAGCGAACTGGCCGTATTATTAACAATACAGGAAAATTTACATATAGACATTT
Organism: Holotrichia oblita; assembly: GCA_023690525.1. NCBI lineage: Eukaryota > Metazoa > Arthropoda > Insecta > Coleoptera > Scarabaeidae > Holotrichia > Holotrichia oblita. Next base: position 145,926,978 of record CM043017.1, on the reverse strand, counting down.
AGAGCGAGTAAGGCCAGCTAGAAAAGAGATAGATCTAGAGTGGGGCGGTTGTAAAACATATACGGAATTAACGCATTGGCGAGCGTGCTATTCTGTATATGTTTTACAACCGCTCCGCTTTAGATCTATCTCTTTTCTAGCTGGCCTTAGTCGCTCTAAATGTTCTGTATGTGGAGAGATGTAAGTATAGATGGTATTTCAAAGGTAACAGCTACTGAAGGTAGGAGCTTGCGTTTGTTGAGTATCTACTAAAATTAGTCAATTTCTTTTAAAGATTGAACGAAATACTGTATAACACAAAACAAAATTTTGTACAACTTGGTTATTAGTGTACAAGCTTAAAACTGACACCTTTACTTTATATTAAATTAATGTTACCTTTCACCGCTGAGTGAAAATCAATTGTTTCTTATACTGAATGGAGTTTCTTCTTGTTATAGACCATTTATGGATTATTTGTCGAATATCCGATCTTACAGTAGGTTTGAAATGCAAATTAGCTTCTAAAAATACAAGCATTTCTCATTAATTCAACTTTAAAAAGAAATAATTAGAAAATGATCTATCCTAGATGTATCAAATGAGGTATCAATAGAAAGCGTAGTAAAAAGGCTTTCCAATGAGTAAAAAATATACAGGGTGTTCCATTTAAAAATTTCGAGATTTCTTCGATTTTGCAAAATTGTGAACACCCTGTATAAAGCGAGCAGTTGCAGAATTTATTTCACATAGTAACGACAGTCCATACTAGTAAAAAATATTCTATTCTGTTGGTTTCGAATCTTTTGTTTTTCCCTATGCAGAATAGCCTACTGAAATGTATCAATTTATCAAGTAAAATCATTGTTTATACAGAAACTATCAACTTTAGGCCTATACAACATTATATCGTTTTAACCAGCTTTCAAGCGCGGATCATTTTCTCTATTAATATACAAGGTGTTCCATTTAAAAAAATGCAACTTTAGTCTGGCATTTCCATCTGGAACACCCTGTATAAAACAAAATATTTTTAAAACGTGCACTTGATGGTGCGGAAGAATATCCCATGACTAAATATTTGACAAACTTTCAAATAAGCGTGTAATCTTCCGTCCCCACTTCGTTGCCGGACCCTGTATACAGTGTGAGTCACGACTATTCCCTTGGTCTCTTGTGTCTAAACGCTAAAAGATATGAGTTTCAAATTTTAGTCAAATATGTAGGACGATAAGGAGCACATTTTAAAACTACTTTCAAGTATACAGGGTGATTCAAAAAGTACAGCATATCAAAGTTAGGTTATTTTTAATGGAACACCCTATATTGTATGCCATTTTTGGATTCTACGTCATAAATTAGGATAACTTTGTTCATAGTTCCCTATACCTATCTGCTGCCAATTTCGAGAAAATTTGATTTTTATGAAAATGTCGGCTTTCGCGAAAATATTAAAAACAGGAAAACTGTAGGACTTGGACAATTTACATTTGTAGGAAGTTATTTTGGCAAAGCGTGCTTTCAGTAAACCGGTAGAGTATTTTGATATTAGCTACATGACATTAAGCAAAACAATTTATACTTTATATGTTTTCAACCATCAATAACACTTTTAAGTTAAATGGAACACTCTGTATTTATCCATCCTATGTGAAAGCACATTAAAACCGCTATCAAAAACTATAAAAATGTCTGTATCTAAATTTAACGATTAAAATGTTATTAACGAAATCCTTAAAAAATGCTATAAGCTGATGCTTTTTCTTATCTAAATAGGCCATGCTTTCTAATTATTTGTGTGTGGATAATTATATTCCTTGTAAGTTGTCTTCTAATGATAAATAAAGCTGGAAATTATGTTCAAGTAATTTGAATATCGAATTAATAGATACGTTATTACAGAGTAAGATAAATTTCAAATGAATCATTCAAGCAATTGACTATTCGTCGAGTATTTGAATATTACTTGTTTGAATCGAATGAATATTTGACTATCAGAATATCAAAATGTCGAAAACTCCTATCTTAGTTTGTAATATATTGATATATTGCACGTTGGTAAGTTGTGGTATTAGAATTGAAAATAAAATAATTAAGTAACAGATATCATAAACAAATTAATAAAATTACAAATATGCTAGACAAAAAAAATAAGTAAATAAAATATAAAATTGTCAACCACATTCAATTTTAACATATTCGATTGAAATGAATTTAATAAGTTCTTCTCAAAAAAAATGTCTACTATACTAAATGTTCGTTTGAATTGAATAAATATAAATTAATTATCTAATGAACAAGATTGATTGATTGATTGACCATCTTATGCAATGCAGAATGTTATAGGCAAAAGAAGAGTGATTGAATGAAATACATTTTTTGCAAACATTAAATATTTATAATACAGATAAAAAGCGGTAACGCCAACACCACAACGCTTAATTCATTCATTCAGGACACATGTTTCAGAGGCTAATAGGCGGATTTTTATTTGTATTATACGAGACCACAGGCTTTGAAATAACAATATTTTTTATTTTAGTTTCATATTTTCGGAAATGGTAGGTGGAGTATTGTTTGTTTCTTTTATTCTTCATCCACTAAACGTAATAATTGTTTAAAGTATACGATTTATACGCAGGAATTAATGACAGTCCCAACTAGATGAACATATGCTAATTTTAAAGAGGCATGGCCTCCTATTTAGATGAAAGAAGCATCGGTTTTATAATGTTTTTTAGAGAATATCGTTAATAACATTTGAATCGTTAAATTTAGATAGAGAGATCTTTACAGTTTTTGGTAGGGGGTTTAATGTGCTGTCACATAGGATGGATAAATACAGGATGTTCCATTTAACTTAACAGAGTTATTGATGGTTGAAAAAATATAAAGTATAAATTGTTTTGCTTAATGCCATGTAGCCAAAATCAAAATACTCTACCGGTTTGCTGAAAGTACGCTTTGTCAAAATAACTTCTTACAAATGTAAATCGTTCAAGTCCTACAGTTTTCCCGTTTCTAATTTTTTCGCAAAAACCGACTTTTTAATAAAAATCAAATTTTCTTGAAATTGGCAACAGATAGGTATAGGGAATTATTAAGAAAGTTATCCTAATTTATGACGTAGAATCTAAAAATGGCATACAATATAAGGTGTTCCATTAGAAATAATCTAACTTTGATATGCTGTACTTTTTTGGATCATCCTGTATACTTGCAAATAATTTTAGAATGTGCTCCTTATCGGTGTACATATTTGACTAAAATTTGAAACTCATATCTTTTAGCGTTTAGACACAAGAGACCGAGGGAATAGTCGTGACTCACCCGTATATATTGTGTTCATGATGAAAGGACCAAATTTTTGCAGAAAAACGCTCGATTAGTATTTTTAATTACGAATCTTTTGACATAAAAAAATTGTATACAGGGTGTCGAAAGAGGAACATATGCATTGCAGCCATCGCTGTTTTTTTTTAATTACCTGAATACCCACGGGGTAAACGTTTACTATTTATTAAGATAAGTTTTTAGGTTGACTCTACATTTCAAATAGTAATATATAGGCATTGTAAGTAGCTTCCTTTAGTTATAATATAAGGGGAAATATTTGTATAATAACTGTTAGTGTACAGTAATTTTAAGTAACGTTTCTGCTGACCCTGCAATCAATATAGTTAGTCGGATTTTCCTTTGGTATTCTGATCTCCATTACTACCCAACCGCAAATTGATCCCGCTTACACGGACTGGAATATTTCGTATTAAGATAAGAACGCCCTCCCAATCTACTGAGCTAGTAGGACCGCTTATTGTTCTTGTTTTTAGGAAACTCCTCCATCATTATCGGTTAACCAAAGTATTTATTGGTACAATAAGCATTTTATTACCCCCCACAAATTATCTAACCTTAAGTCCCCGTGATTACTGTTAAATTCATAAACCTTTATGGTAGTACTGTTCAGGAGGCCTGTGGCCTGAAATTAAACTGTCTATTAAAAAATTTTTAGTCGACAGAATTTTGCAAAAATTTAACATTATACTCGAGCAAGGAAACCGAAATTTGACAGTTATTACTGCTGATTGTGGCACCCTTATGTCATTAAAATTCTATTTTATGATATTCATAAGGTAGTATAGGCTTAATAAAAAACACACGTTTAACAATGCATAGCTCCCTACGGCTTATAAATTTATGTTGAGCAGATATATAACGGCAAATACAAAATGTATAATGAAATAAAATTTTGTTCTGTTACTATGCTCATATGAGTGGATACATTTTTATAAAAGTTTAGCCTGATACTCAGTAAGACCTTTCCATTCCATTCATTCCATTTAAAATTTTGATACTATATCGCTCCCTGTCGTTAATCTTTGAAACTAAAGAGGAATGCTTAAGAAACGCACTGTATAGGGCTGTGAATAATAATCTTGAATATATGTTATATTTAATTACTTCTATATTTTACGTATTTTAGTTACTACGTATTTCAAACACAGTGAATGTCTTCGCTACTTTGCTTGCCATTTCAGAAACTGGGTGTCTATTTCCATCATTTCCACAACGTAAATTAGTATAGACATTCAGACCTGTGTATATATTGCGGTGATTGAATGTTTGAATGATCTACTAACACATTTAACGTAAACACCATTTACATTGTATTTTTAAAGTAAATTGATGAAACTGCGTTAACATTCTAAAAGTAGAGACTAAGAAAAATAGCATAGTATTGGATTCATAATCCGTTTCAACTTACTTTTGGAATATGTAATTGTTTGAAGTAGGTAGATAATTCGTCTTGCAGGTTTTTTATTTTATGTACCACTGCAGTGTATTTACTGTTCGGTATCGTTTGGTTGCGTCGCATGCGATCGTAAAGATGCCTTTATTGATTCGTATGTATGTAGATATATACTAGGTATCTTATTTGAAATGTATCTGCAACCATATAAACGAAAAGTTGTGATCGATACTAATTCAAAACAAACAAAAACCGATGATTGCTGCAATGGAAAATATTTACAATTGACGCAATTTGTGGTATTCCAGTTATTAAAATTTTTAATTGTACCGGGTGGCAAACTTAAGAATAGCGTTGGGCCATATCTCAGGAACGGTTTGTAGTATAGCTTCGGGAAAAAATGTCACGGACTAAAGTGGCCCCGAGAAACATCTGGGAATTTTTAGGTAATTATAGGATGACCGTTAGATGGCGTAACTAAATACCAAATAATTAAATTCTTACTTTGTACAAAATTTATCAACTTAAGGTCTATCAAAAATATAAAAATCGAAATTTTCTGAAAATTCCACATGTTTTACATTGGGCAAACTTAGTCTCGTTGAAAACAATTCTACGCCTCGAATATACTCTTTACAAATTCGAACCAATATAATAAGTGACCTGCATGATAGAGGGCGTTGTTTAAATTTTTCGAAAAATTTCTTTTTGTATGAAAACCTATTTTAGTCCGGTTCGAAATGGGATTTATCAAAATGTAAAGAATTTTATGACAAAAAATTATAAGCAATTTTCAGATAATACGGTGGTTATTCCCATACTCTACTCAAAACATCGCGTTCTTAGTAACTGTTGATAAAACATATATTTATTTTTTTTCATTTTTAGCAGCCAATTTTGACTCACTATACAAGAGTAAAACAAAGAGAATTGAAACATTTATTTAATTGTTAAGGATACCTAATAAAATTACAAAACAGATAAACTACTATAATAAATTATAAAACATCGATACGCTGCTAAGAAAATAATGACATCAACAGTGATCAAAATTCAGTTCAACTTATGTTCAAGTTCAAAACCATAGTGTGAAAAATAAGCAGAATAAGTTTGTTGCTGGTAAAAAAATCTATGAACTGAGCACCTACGTGTTCGAGACTGAAATCAAGATTATATGTGACTTTCTCTGCGTTGAATACATTGAATGGTTCTTTAGCAAAGTTCTCTCGCAACATTCCTGGTGTAATTCTTGCGCTGGGAATGATATTTTCTGTGTCAGGAAATTTTGGTGGACGAGGGTGTTTAGAGGTCCCTCCAATCCATTTCCCAGGACATACTTCATGGTAAAAGTCTTTAATATCTCTGTAATTATTGAAAATTTTACACCAGACGTTAGTTTTAAAATAATACTAGTTGCTGGCTATAGTGACAAGTTTTTACCAGCCCACCATCAGAAATTTTGGCAACTGACTGCACTGTTAGACATGACTCGTCTATAAAACACACATACCTGGTATAGTCAGGGTTGGCGTTCACCCTATAGCGTCGACCCTTAAAACTCTGCGGCTGCACTACCCAATCCCTGATTTCATAGTTTCAGGGCAACGGGCGTGGCGGGAGTAGACTTCGTATATAGGGGAGAATGCTTGGGCGTTGGCATGGGCATACGCTCCGGTGTCCGCCCGCTAACCGTTGGAATATATGGTGGGTAAGTGAGGCACCCTACGGCATTTACCTTGAGAACTCTGCAGCTGCACTACCCCATCCTTGGTGGCCACACTCAGGGAAACGGGCGTGGCGAGAGAATTTGGCGAAGATAGTAGGGGAGGACAAAAGTCGGTTCGCCGAGGAGTAGTCCGCCCGCTGGTTGTCTGGTTGGGAAAACCTTTGGTTTCATACTGATACAACTCGGTGACTCTAGGACCCTACGGTTTCACTGTAGCTGCCGCGGATACTTGATCGCCGGAGGGGCGAAAGAGTTGGCGCGGTTGACATTTTGGGGTACGGCTTCGACCCGGCCGTCCCCGTAGTTCAGGCTTAATTCACGGGCGGGCTGGTTGTACCTCACGGCCAGATTCCGTTTCCCACGCTTGGCCGATAGTTGCCACCCGCAAGGAGGCCTAGGCCCCGTGGGGTTAGATGTGAGGTAAAAGTTCGTTAAAGCGTCTTCAGCGGTGACCCGTTCAACGTTGACAAGGAAACTTGTCTAACATGGGTAGCACGGGGAAGAGGAGACCACCGGCTCGCCGGTCCTCTCCGCGAGATGTCGGTCTCGTGCGGGTGGCGAGATATTGGGTGACAGTTTCAAGGCTCATAACTTGTTATGTGCAGTGTGGTACGAAAATTGCGGAATATAGGCTAACGCCTAGGCGCCTGCGGCTCAACATCTAAGCCATTTTCAAATCGTATACCTGGCATAGTAAGTAATCTTCTTCAGTCTTTTCTCGAAACGAAAACCTGTACAACAGTCTAGTATCTCAGTATCTCGTAGAGTATGAGCGAATTGCAGTTTATACGCCTGAATTTATTATTCTTCAAAAGTTTGCTCAGATGTGTTATTGTCATACAGTAGTACAATTCTTTGAGCACTAGATGTTGGATTCGCAACTGTATCCTACATGACTTCCAATTTTCGTTGTTCGCTTTTTGTATACATTTTTCATATTTTCAGCACGTTTGAGCTTCAGTAAGATTCTGGTCACTTATTTGCTTATCAGGATGTCGCTGATTAAGTGCAAATATGCAGTTTCTCTGTGTGTTTACAATTGTCTCCGACAATTGTCTCAATTTTAATTAATGATTAAATAATATACTAACTCAAAATTATTTCAGCGGAAACGTAGCACACGAAATTGCAATTTGTAGCTCTCTGACTAAATAATGTTAAGCAAAATCCGCTTAACAATGTTGGGTTCTATAAATCATTATGAGCGTACATTTTAGAAAATAAAAAAGGCGTAAATCAACTTGTGTCAGCTTACTTTTGTTAAATTAAGTATTGCTAATGGTAACGGTATGAAAAATTTGCATCATAAATTGGTTGGACCAAAAATATGAAAATTTTACGTTGTCATAATGAATTAAGAAATAAAGATTAGTTTTTTTTATGATCAAAAATTAATAATCTATCAAATAGAAAGTCAACATCGACTTTAAAAACTTGACCAACTGAGCAGCCACCCCATTATCTGAGAGTTATTATAATTTTGTGTCATAAAATTGTTTACTTTTTGTTTTTGGAAATTTCGAAAACTTCAATTTTTTAACTACCTAGAAATAACTTGGTATCTCTGATAGGGGCCAGATGTCAGACAAGAATAAATCATTACCGTAAAACCTTTTTTAAAAAGTCCGTCTTCCCAAGGCTTCTCAATTTGGTTCGCATCATTCCAGAAGTAGCATTTGTTTAGGCAGTCCGCAAATGTTCTTCAAAAATCCTATTTTCTGTATCAATTTGAAAAGTGAACGAAGTTTCGTTTTATTCACTGGATCACTCTCTCCCCCCAGGTAAGCGGAACTAACGTCTCTATGATCTATTAAAGCAATATTTTGTGTTTTGGAAAATGTTACAGTCTTGATGTCTATTGCATTCAATTCTTGTATTGTTTAGCACTATTCAATGCCACTTTGCTATTTATCTTTTTATATCTTCCTCGCTTGTTTGTGATCTGCACCTCCCGACATATATCCGAAGTCTTTGATGACCCAACATGAAGCCGCCGGGATTTGCATTTCCATTTATTCCTATAACTAGTTTTTCCTGTCTTTGATTTTTAGTGTTTCGAATATTTTTGGGCGATCCCCGTATATTTTTCCTGTCCGTATTTGCTTGCTGAATGTTTTTGTTATTCGTTGTTTTTGTCGGGTTTTTTCAACTACTGTTTCTGTCGATGTCTCCGAAATAAAGGATGCATCTAACACATCGCAATTGTTTTCATCTCTATAATTTACATTGTCTAGCTGTTTGTCGACAAATTTAGTGTTCTTATTTTCAGTTAGTAGCTTGATCAACTCAATGTTACTTTCTTTTAGAGTTGTGACCTCAGTACTTAGTTGACTTATTGTGTCTTGCAGTATTTGTAACTGTTTACTAATCATTTGTAAGTTAATTTGATCTTTATTTGACTGATAACTTCAATCAATGTTGTATTCATATTCATACTGAGCATTTGATTCGAATGAAATTGAAGTCAACAATTTCAAAACAGCTTCTAATGCAGGAATTTGAGTAGGTAGGAATAATAAATCTGTTGACATAATTTTTTTTGTTATAATAGTTGATTTCTGTGTTCTTTTGAGTTAAATTCTCCTTCAATAAATTTGTGTTATCGCAATATAAATACATCTAAAAATATAAAATGTACTAGATATGCATCGTAGAACTAAAAAATATTTACAAAATTTCCTACAAAGGAACTTCAGACCTTCGTTTAAAAATATAAAATTTATTATTTTTAGCGAAATTAAATGGAGATAGGTCGTTAATCAATGCTCTTCTAATGTGTCTTAGGTTATGGGCGGAGGTGTTTCATGTATCGGCAAGCGGGGCTGGCACCGTAAAATGGCAACAGGTCAGCGAGGATCTGGTTCCGGTCAACATCACCTGTATCCAGGACTCACCCGAATGCGTGTTCCATATCACGGCCTACAATTCACAAGTAGATAAGATACTGGACGTACGATTAGTCCAACCCGGTAGGTAGTACTGTATATATATTAATTCATACAAATATAAGAATAAGCAAGATGCTACTGATTCGTAGATCTATCCCTTCAGTGGGTAATAATTTAAAAAATAAATCAAATATTTTTTGAGATTAGCAACAGCAGCAGTAAATCTGAAATGCTTTCTTTATATTTCAGGCACACGAATTGGCCAAGCTTCCGAGTGCTTCGTTTACTGGAAAGACCCTATGACGAACGACACATGGGGCTTAAACTTTACATCTCCCATAGACGCCAAACAATTCCGAGAATGTTGCGTAAGTATTTCTTAACTAAACGATATCGCTATATTAGCTTCACCCTCAGAACTCCCCAGAAGTATCAGTTTAGTATAGCGAAGAGCAGCAAATTTGATGTACCCTAGATCCTATAAAAATAATATTGACGATGATAAATATTGGGAAAGGCAAAAAAAAGAGATAGCTACAGAATTTTTTCTTTAGATGTCGCAAGGGGTTTCTTCTGTATATTAATAAAGCTCCTTAGTATCCGCCGGGCAGGTCTCCTGGCAGTTCGGATAATTGATTGCGTTGGTGTCAGTAACGCAACGGCAACGCCAAATTAATTACAATGCGACAACGGATGCGTGCCTCAGCACACTGTATAGGGTTACTAATTACTAACTGGGAGTAAAAATTTATGTCATGACATGATTATGGAAGCATAGCGCGTTCGCAAAATGCATTATCGCAAACAAAGGATGAGAATTTTAGGCAGCACTTTTCCGTGCTTGTCAATAAAATTTCGAGTTTATGTTTTACAAATGTGCGAGGTGTATAACTCATAGAATGAAAGATTTTGTATTATTTACACAAACACGTGTCCATGCTAGTGCCTTATTCCTAGTTCAGTAGGATGAATGTTCCATCTCTATAACGCCATAGTCATTGATTATTGCTGTGAATTGTCATGGTGCAGCATAATTTGTGGAGTAAAGATTTAATGTTATTTTTACTGTATGGCAGTTTCAAAATTTTGGATCGTTTCTTTATATGTCACTTCACCAATAATTATAATGCTGGTTTATTCAAATCAAATTTGCGTTCTTGCCTATTTTAACGGAGAAAATGTCCCGTGAATTTTTGTTTTATCGCTGGATCATCACCTGGATTTTCAAAAAATGTTTCTTAGTATCAGCCATAACCCTGAATTTTACCCGACAAATTTGTTGCCAATTATTCTGTAAAAATTATAATACTGTTGCTGTTGAACGAACCAATCGTGCCAACTGGATATAATTCAATCCCAACTATACTTACTTGTCAAATACATATATGCGAAAGAGATATTAAAGCCATGAATAGGGCAAAATTTTTTTAAAGTATTGTTATATTGATTGGCAGTTGCAAAAATACACGCCACGAAATACTTCGGTGTTAAAAATACTCTACACTATTACCGATTGAATATTATGCAGGATATTTGATGTAATCAATCTAAACTCATTTTATAATTCTTGTGAAAGGACTACTGTAAATGAGATAGTCCATAGGGGTTAAATCTGAAAGGCCAATCTTGAAACGACCTCTTTCAACCAACTTCTGTGGAAGCTCTATTTAGATAATATCTCAAGATAACTGAATAATGAGCCCCGGTACAATTGAAACTACATTCTATATCGTGTTGGGTTTTTTTAAGTTGTACATGGTGTAGAAAAAGCCATAAATGAATATTCTAAATTGGAAAAAATTTAAATCGGATCAATATTTTAACAGTTCGATATAAGAAATACTACGTAGTAGTTCTAAGTAGAATTAAAATTACAATATCAAAAACAAATTAAATGCAGGTGGTTCCACTTGTAATGGGCTTTACATAAATAAATTAATTCATATTCGATGATCATATTTGAATTCAAAAATAATCCAAATTATAAGAAATGGAAATTACTATAAAGCTTATGTCCAAACTCAATATATGTATGTATGTGTCATTTTCACTGCGTTTTGGTGTGTAATGGCGATAAGAGGTGGCAGTAAAATCTAGTTAAATTACGACAATAAACAAATAATATTTCGAAGATGGAGACAATAGAAAGACAATAGAGAACATGTGCAGCTTTTTAGCGAAGTTTGTCCGAAATTGTCATTTCTTTTTACGAGTATGTTATTTTAAAATTCGCCTGGTACACATCTAAATGTTTTCTATTTCTATAAGTATCAAATTTCGTACGTTAATAGGCCATATTAATTAGACAATCTTCAATTTGGACTATAATGTGTGAAATTATAAATTACTCACAAGGGAACAGTGGTAGGTGTCTACTTCCGGTTTCGATGAAAGTTTGGAGACCAAAACAATATTTAAAAAAAAGAAGTACGTATTTTTTTAGCGGCCCCATCGCCCGATATTAAAACATAATAACACAATAATAATAACATTATTGTAATTCCATTATTTATTAAAATATTTGTAAATGATTCTAGATTTAGTGCTGAAGATGGCTTAAAGCCGAAGCATGTCCACTGTTTAAATTAAAACTAAACTTATACAAGGAAGAACAATAATTAACCCCTTGTATAATAATAATAATAATAATAATAATAATAATAATAATCCATGCCTTAGCATCCCCCAACAGCTTGCGCCAATTACAGGGGGCATCGGCTGGCCATGAGTTATTATTACGCCTGCGGCTGTAGACCGACTTAAGATGTTACCTTTCCGCATTTGCCGTGGAATTTGGAAAACTACAGAAAACCAAACTCAGAAAGGAAGCACCGTATGTATAACCGTATGTATAACATGGATTACTACTCGACCCAATTATTATTAATTGTTTATTACTTCTTCTCAAATTTATTATTATCATCGTTTTCTATACAAAAGCGATCTATTTTTGATAAAAAAGAAACAAAATTATGAAAGAACAGTTGTCTCCCGTTCTTCAACAATTTTACAAATACAGGTTACACAGTCTTTTAGACGATAGAATATGCTACAAATTTTGTTAAAAGAATGTTTTAATATCTGTTATAATTTTGGAGATATGAGTGAAAAATTGACCAAACTTTGGGGGGAGGAAGGGCTGCGGCTTAAAATCGGCCGATTGGGTCGCTAAAAAAATACGTCCTTCTTATTTTAAGATACTCTTTCAGCCTGCAAAGCCTCATCGAGATCGAGAGTTGATACTTCCCGGTGTTCCCTTGGCAGTTACTGTTAATTATCGATGTAAGAAATTTTATATGTACTATGGTGGACTCCCCAAGGTGGACACCTAATGTACCCTGTGTAACAAGTACTTAGTCCACTGACATTGGTATAAGTCAAAGTGACACAACTGACGGAAGTGTCACTCATTTATTTATACGTTTTATTACGATAATTTGTACAAAATGCCACAACTAACTAATGTTGAAAGAGCTGTTATTATTTCTAAATTAGAAGACAATTGGTCTTTACGAAGAATAGCGGCGCATATGCATGTAAGCAAATCATGTGTTTTTAAAATTAAGACCATTTGGCAAACTGAACTAATGGACTTAGAAAGATTTCTAATGAGGAAGAAGATCAGGCTTTAATTCAATATGTATTAGAAAATCCGTTTACAACATCTGTTAATGCCTGTGCTGAAACTCATTTTCCCGGTTGCAGCAAAACAGCTCGTAGACGTTTAAAAGAAGCAGGTATCCATAATCATGCACCCGCAAGGAAACCATTTCTAACAGAAGTTAATAAGCAAAATAGGTTAAATTTTGCTAATGAATTTATCAACCGCGATTTCTGGACGTCAGTTATATTTTCAGACGAAAAAACATTTCAGTCTTGTTACAACGGTAGACTTCGCGTGTATCGGCCCCGCAATACCAGATACGATTCAAATTACATTCATTCTCTCAACCGAAGTGGACGGTTTTCAGTAAGCGTTTGGGGTTGGATTAGCGCAGATAGTATTGGTGTATGCCACAGAATTCCAGACACCCTGACGGCTCTCCGATACCGAGATATATTGGAAAATATTATGCTACCATCAGTAAGGGCCATTTTCAATGACAATTTTGTTTACCAACAGGATAATAATCCAATCGATACAGCCAACATTATAAGAACCTGGTGTAACGAAAACCATGTAGATGTTCTCCCATGGCCTGCCAAAAGTCCAGACCTGAATCCCATCGAAAATGTCTGGGCTTACATGGTAAAACGAATTTATCATACTAGAAACATTAGACCTGCTAACACCGAAGAGCTTTGGCAGGAAATACAAAATGCATGGGAAGCAGTTCGACAAAACTACGATATGCGATCGTTAATAGGATCAATGAGAAAAAGACTGCAACATACAATTACGGCTCACGGTGGGTCTACAAAATACTGACTATATTTTTATTGCTGTTTAGTTCATATTTCACTTTTACATTAATAAAGTTTCAAGTATTACGCCTGCTTTTAATTAAAAAAAGTCTATATAAAACGTCACTGATTTAAACCATATTATTTACAATACATAAAAATAAAAAAAATACTATAGCAACTAAAAGGTGTCCACTTTAAAAAGTCCACCGCTGTACATACATAAATAGTAAATATTTATGAAATATGTATGTATAGTATATGCGAAGACCAATTTTAAAATAATGTAATGAAATGACCTATAGATTTTTCCAATTTAGTAATAGTAACGCTTTAAGTAAACGACAGTAAACCGGAAGTGATAAAAGGAAATTATAATACTATATTAGCAGCTGTCACCTTGTTGCCAACTTACTGACACAATTCTAATTTAGGAAAAGTACTAGAAAAACATCTAAAATTCAAGATTTGCAGCGAAGTTGGACAAAGTTTTTTTTTGGAAATAGATTTTCTTTTCTTTTTTCTTTTTAAAATTTCAACGCCATTACCTCGGCAAGACATTGATAATTGCTGCAGTAATTTTCTTTCATCAATAATTATTGTAATCTGTAATTTTGCATCGAAATTTCAAAAAAGTTATCCATATATCAATATATTCCTTTGCCAGGGGCCAACAATTCCTTTTCAAAGACTAAGGAAAAATATGACAGCTTCATATTGAATAAGATTCAGGCGTGAATTTATTAAAATTTGGTTCTAAAATTGATCACGTCCTTTTCTTTTTTATCATTTCATAAATTAATCTTTTTCTGTAATTATTTTCGTTTTTTTCAAGTCTTAATATTTTCGAAATCAAAATTATATCGTCTATCTTTAGAGGTCTTAGACAGAGCAGTTTCAGCGGTGATGTTATGTGTAATAGTGTATCGGTGGATTATAAAGTCATTTATTTAAATATTGTTTAATTTGACAAATGTAGTACTTGTTACAATCTTTGCAATTCAATTTATCGACGTTACTTTTTAATGAAAGGATTAAAACAACAAATAACAATAACAGTGTTCGAGCGATACCTCATTTCAAAGCTACTTTGAATTGCTACTAATCTGTATTCTTTATTGCTTTAAAAGCAATTGTCTTAACGAACTCACGACTAATATTTAATGAAATTGATAATAATTATAATAACGAAACTAAATGTTTTTTAAATAATGCTAACAGCTTTGACATTTATGACAATAAATTGGTAAAAACTGGATTAATTTTGTGTGTGCTAAAGGAAGGTTAGTAAGCTGTGTTAAAATGCCATTAATTTTAACAAAAATGCATTATTATTTTTTTTTTTATGTGTGGTGGGTGCTTAGTTGCAGTGACTCCGTAAGCTGTATTACTTGTCTGGCTCTCACTGCAACTCTTGCGGTGTAGTTTTGTGTGTGTAAGTTGTGTTTAAATGGCTTTGTGACAGCATCATATCGCCTTTTATGATGCCGCGCTGTTAATCGCTTTGCTCCCAACTGCGAATGGCAAGTCGATCCGGGATTAAACTGAACTGAAAAAATGTCACCGTCCCTCCAGAGAATTGAACCCCGGCACCTATCGTCCTCTCACAACAATAGTCAGCCGCCTAACCACTGCGGCCATCGACCCGTTTATAAATATAATAATTGGAATAAACTTAACAATCGCATATGATTACATTTGTAAGACTACCAGCAACTAACAGTGTATAAAAAAGCGCGAACGTTGCCTTCATTTTAATGAATTAAACTACATACTTTTATCGCCATAAGTTTCCGAGCAAGTGTGTGGGAAAATAAATATGAGACACTCTATATATTAAGAGGCATTTTAGGATAATTACTTTAAGTTGAATTTTGAGTAATATTATTTTTAAAATTTTTTAATGTGGAAACCTTCCTATTGCTTTTAGATTCAGAAATATTTCAACAGTGTTTTCCTTCCTTATTATGGAATTAATGTCGACTAATTTCTCAACTCACAAAAAGTTTTTGCTAATCGATAGCTAAGGGAAACAATACGTAATAGCTATCTAGCGTAAATGTGACACTCAAACGGAAACAATCCACTTAAATTATCATTGAAAGTTTGCAAATATTTCAAAATAATGGTGTTTTATGGAAAATCTTGTACGGTGTGTTGCCGGTTAGGTGTCCCAATAGGAAAAACTTTTTTATTATGAATGTATGGAAAAGAACTTTCTTCGTAAAAGTGTTTGCTTGATCTGAAATACACAAATAATACTATACTTCTAAATTAATATCATAATAATGCGTAAAATACATAGTTGGTTTTTATAAATTTTGGAGTGACATTTTTCTAATTGTAAGTCCGTATGATGTTGCACTCACATCTAGTTGCATTGAACGTAATACATTGCATATTGTGTTAGGTTAGGCATGTGTTAGGTGAACTACTGTCATACAGTATTTAATTGTCAAAATGCGGACACAAAAAAAGAAAAAATTTATTTATTATCGTTTTTATAAAAAATATTTTCTTTATTAACGTTTTTAATTAATACACAAATAATGTTTAGCTTTTAAAAATATTAATAACGTATAATAAGTCCCTTTTAATAATTATTATTAGAAAAATGTGTCTCTAAAATTTACAAAAACGAACTATTTTAGCCATTATTATAATATTAATTTAGAAATCTGGTATTATTTGTGTATTTTAGATCAAGCAAAAACTTTTACAAAGAACAGTTTTTTCCATACATCCATAACAAAAAAGTTTTTCCTATTGGGACACCTATCCGGCAACACAATGTACAATTAATATAATAAGCAAGAATTGGTATCAATTCCGTTTGTTATGTTTTATTAGTAAGTAAATAGCCAAATGGGACAATCTATTATTAACATTCTTAATAGCTCCAGAAAATGTAAATTCTTTTGGAACTTTCTGAAAAGAATTATTAATAACTATACGGCATGACATCCTCATAAATAACCAAATGTACCAATTCATCCAGAAATACCTCAGCATGCTGCAATATAAATAGTTTAGACACAACTTAGAATAGTTCGAATAATTAGCTCAGGTAAAATTTATAGTTTAGCCATTATCGTCTGTTACATTAGCTTTTAGTCCGTCGATGTGTTCCTCAAGTATCTATGTATATAGACTTTAAGGCATGTAGATAGCGATAATGATACTTATTAATCGTAGTGTGATATGTTGCAGTCACCCTCATTTAAATTCTCAAGGAAGGCATCTTCCTCATATTCGCTGAAGCTGGATCCGCCTAGTAAACAGAAATTTAAGACCAAAAGGAAGCCGCTCAGTACTCCAGCTTCACCTAATAGGACCAGAGAACCGCAATGCACTTGTATGACAGCTGAACAATATGCTAGATTAAGAGCTCAAGATCCACGATATAGAGGTAAATACAAATTATAAAATTAAACGCGATGTACACGGATTTGTCTTATTTTCTTGCATATTTATCTGACAGGTTCGTCAACACTTCCAAGGGCGCAAACTAGAGCAACAGATACCGAAGCAAGAACGGATAAAGTCACGGCAGCCACTTCATCAACAAGTCTTTATGATAACGTCGGTTCAACACAGACTACCGCCACGCAAGGTACTAATTGCATTCTTATTACTTCCGTGCGGATATCCCTGATCCCCGTAGCTTTTCCTATACTAATCCG
The DNA here is from genome assembly GCA_023690525.1 of Holotrichia oblita. Taxonomy (NCBI): domain Eukaryota; kingdom Metazoa; phylum Arthropoda; class Insecta; order Coleoptera; family Scarabaeidae; genus Holotrichia; species Holotrichia oblita. The sequence continues at coordinate 145,909,548 of CM043017.1, read as the reverse complement.
ATACCATCGTATTATTGAGGGAACTTCTTAAAGTGTAGAGAGGAGTTTCATTTCATCGCATTTACAATTTAATGCGTTTACTTTTCTGCTGTGAACTGAGTTTTATGAATTAATTTCGACTTGTTACTTAACAATCAAGAATAATCTTCAGGTAGAACGCTTAAAGTTATCTTTAGGTAATTATATTTTATTCTCGGTACAAAGATTTACTGAGCTTAACAGGCAATGTAGAAACGTTTTCAGAATTTTAATAAGCGTTAAAGGGAATAAGGATTGATAAAAGATGCTGAAATTTAGATTATCGATGCTTCCATTCCAAAGTAAAAGAAAACGGTTTTAGCACAAATTAAACAAAATAAAATTAATGAAAGGTAAAGAGATGTTTCAACAACGCAAAAAAGAACAGGAATGGAAAATTAGTTTTAATAATTTAATAAACAATCTAACATAGGTAAACCATCGTATGAAAATGATTCCCAAAAATAAAATCTAATTTACCAATTAAGGTATAACTCCGGTAAAAATTCAAATTTTATTCAGGATTAAAATACTGAGACAAGAATTAAAATCTCTGAAAAACATCGGAAAATAAAGTAACAAGATAATCTTTCCGTGAATGCACGAGGTTTTTTGCAGGAGATGGTAAAGAATAGCTGTGATTAATTTAGGAGCACAGGAGATGTAAACCATGCGGCTACGCTTCTGATTTTATTAATTGGCTATTCTGCTCCTTAAACCAAAACTTCCGGGACGCACTCGAATGCGCAAGGTGAGGAAGAATAAATCCCGAAATCCTGGTAGAAACGTATATATACAAGAACTGGTCTAAAGCCAACGGATAACGAAAACATCAACCACGCAACAAAGGGCGAAAAGAATTTCCCCTACCAGTAATCGGCTGAATGAAATCGCGTAGTGCTTACGAAATATTAACCCGATACTCTCATATATGAAATTTGTATAGCATAGGATGTATGTAGGATAAAATACAACATGGAATGTAAATTAAAGAACTCTAATTAATTAACCAGGAACCACAATTTATATAAAAAAACTTTTGCGTCAATTTCTGTACACCATCAGTTTTCGGTTCAACCGGAGATGTATTTCCTCTTAATTTGGAAAATGTAGTGGTAGATGAATTGGAACTCAGTCTAGTGAATTACAACTACTGCAACACACGATGCATGTAACAGTATTGTTCAAATAAAAGCGCACACACACACAAGCGCTCTACATTAGCTCCGCTTTGAAGATATATAATTAATGACAATTACTTCTGGACATTTCAGAAAATCGCAAACACAGTTATATAGTCTTTATTATTGAGGGAAGTCTATTATATCTAAACTGTATGAAATTTATAAAATGTACCAGGTGGCCAACTAAGAATGTGGCCCGGCCATATCTCAGGAAAAAATAATATTGACTAAAATGACCCCGAGAAACATCTGGAAATTATTTAGAAAAGTGTAGGATGACCGCTAGAGGGCCTAAGTGATCACCAAAAATTTCAATTCTTATTTTACGCAAAATTTACCAAGTTAAGGTTTATCATAAATATGAAAATCGGAATCTATAGAAAATTTTGTATATTTTATATCGGATAACTTTTTTGTATTTTGTCGAATAACAGGAGGGGTGGAGGAGAAACTTTGTTTTGAGGGAACGCTTATAACTTCGGTTCTGGTGAATCAAATTTTGCAAACTTCGTCTCGTTGAAAACAGCATTACTCCTCCAATCTAATGCTTATAAATTGGAACCAATCTAATAAGTGACGTGCATGCTAGAGGGCGCTGTTTAAATTTTTTCGGGAATTTAGTTTTTTCTCGAAAATATTAAACGCAAACATACATTTTTGACAACAAATTAAAAAAGTAGGCTAAATGCCCAACAAATCAGCGAAAACCAGGTATCGCTACCTTTTACCAATCCGAAGATATCTTCAGAAACGTGTGGATGGTAAAAATTTCTTCTATAAATTTAAATAATTCTGCCTTCCGTAAACGAAATTTAGCAAACTTGGTCTTATTATAAAGGATTTTCATTGGCCTATGTTTCGTGATTCAAACTGTTTAATATTGTTTTGTCCATTATCGCTAGAGGGTGTTAAGGAAATTTAAATATGTAAATTTTATGATTTTCGAAATGAACTGTGCGTGGAAGGTTATATTTATGCTCATACTATAAAATAATGAATTGAAAGCTTAAGAGTTTAGTGGAAAGCACAACGGTATAATTCAAATAAGCAATGCAGAAAAACAACAAAAAAGGAAACAGCATAATAAAGTTAATATTAGTGGTGGCCTAAATCTTGAAGTTGTCTCCTATTATTATTATTATTATATGAGGGGATAGAACTACAGTCTCTATTTCTGTCTTAGAAATACTTTGAATGATATTTCTTATTCCGACAACCAAGTTGTTACGAGCGGTAGATCGCATTGCAAAAATAAGGTATTTTTTCGCCCCCAAAAATAAAAATCTAAACAAGTCAAATTTGGGGTTCTGGGTGGCCGTGGAAATAGAATTTCATTTACGGAGAAATGCACAGCACACTCACCATATTGAGAAGCATATTGTTGCGAATTGCTAGCGACATTTTTGTTTTCTTTAATGCCCTTTGGTGGTGATAGAGATAAAGACAATATTAAACAATCTGAATCACTAGCAGTAGGTTTAGGAAAATCCATGATAGTCTATTTTGTGGCCGCCAAGCATTCCACGCAGTTCTTTTCAAAAATCAAAATTAAATTTTTTTATCGCCCTCTAGCGGTGACGGACAAGACAAAATTAACCAGCTTCAATCACTAAACATAGGACAATAGAAATCCTTTCTAATAAGACCTAATTTGCTAAATTTAGTTCACGGAAAGCAGAATTATTTAAATTTATAGAAGACATTTTTACCAATTTTCGCTAATTTATTGGTAATTTAGCCTACTTTTACAATTTGTTGTCAAAAATATACGTTTGCGCTTAATATTTTCAATAGTAATATCACAAGAGAGTGACAATTAATTAGAAAATAATTCGACAGATTTTCGAAAACTTGTTGCTAGAGAATAGACTATATATAAAGTGGCTATTCCCGAATGGCAACAAGTTTGAGAAGGTCTGGAGAATTATTTTCTAATTAATTCTCACTCTCGAGTGGTATTCGAAAGATTATTTTTTAATGTTTAAATAAAAAATACAGCATAAAAATACAACTTCTTAATATTATTTCTGTACATTTACAAAATTAATTAGTGTTAAAAGTTTGTATGTGAAATACACAATTATTGCAAATGTTTTGTCCGTGAGTGGTGGATTTTGCAAGATTCTTCTGTTTTGTTGTGTTAAAAGTTATAACTTCTCACTTGTCTCTTAGGTTATTAACCACACTTGAATGATGTTCATTATTCAACTGCAGGTACGGTTTCAATTAACTAGATGAGCTGTGGCTCGTAATTTTTATTATTTCCTGCTCGTTAACACCTGCTTTCGCTAGATGAGACACTGCACTTGACCTTGAAGAATGGTTCGTAATTTTTGTTTTTTAGTGTCCAGCCCAATCATTTCTGCCGATTCTTTCATCCAGTTGGACATTATGTTCACCCCCAAAGGCATATTTTTGTACCATCCTGAAGAAGACGGTTTATCCCAAGCAATGTTTACTGTTAAAAAAAGCCTGTCAATTTTTATATGTTTGCTCCTCTTGCTTAGCAATTTCTTGAGCAATCGGACAGGACACGCATGAGAGGTTTCAGTATTTGGTATTAACCATTTACTATCAGTCAACTTTTGTGTCCTACCTTGCGCTGTTTTAGAGAAAACCGGATTAAACTCTACTCTTCCAGTGGCCAAACCAGCATTGTCTATTTCTTCTTGAAAATAATGCACTAAACATTGATAACCTTCTCCCCACGCCATGCTAGCTCATATGAAGCAATGTGATTAAAGCATTTTTTCAAACCGGAAGGTGTCTCATCGTGGTAGCGTTTTATTATTTCCATGATTTGTTCTTTAGTTAGAATTGCAAAACTTTGCTTCCCTTTTTCTGACACCTGTTGTAATATCTTACGTTTTGTATTTCTGGCTTCTCTCGCAGATTTAAATTTATCTTTAAAGGGGTCTAATTTTCTACTAAATTCGTTGTAGTACAACTCTTGCATTAATTTGGCGGTTTTATTCCACATTGTTTTAATCACTGCTTCTTTGTAATCTTCTCCATTGCACCTTTTCATATTAAATCCCCAGCCTTTCAAAATGTTTGCCAGTTTTGTGTCTGATGTATTTCCTTCTAATTTGTAACCCCGTTCGTCGCAAAATGATTGGAATTGTTTCCATATTGAATTATTACCAACCATAGTATTTTTGCTCGAAATTTACTTTAATCTGTGCGTTTAATCTTCCACTGATGATGAACTAAATCGTTTATGGTTCATTGCTTCCAATTTGCAATAATACTGGTGACAGGTGTCAAACTAGAAAATACGTTGTCAACAAACAGAAACAAAATACTAAAAAATATTCTCGAGAGAATAATGTACCAAGATTATTCTCACTATAATAATATTGTGATTGCACAGAATTAAAGACGTGTCCGCAAATACTGCTAAACGATTGGTTAATAAAATTATTAAAAAATAATCGAGAAAAAACAAAATTCCCGAAAAAATTTAAACAGCGCCCTTTACTCTGCACGGAGTTATAAGCGTTGCTTCAATACAAAGTTTCTCCTCCTCCCTTCCTCTCCTTCTTTAAAATATGCAAAATTTTAAGTAGATTCCTATTTCCATATTTATGATAGACTTTAAGTTGGTAAATTTTGCGTAAAATAAGAATTAAAATTTCTGGTGATCCGTTACGCTCTCTAGCGGTCATCCTACGTCTTTCAAAATAATTTCCAGATGTTTCTCTAGGTCACTTTAGTCAGTAATATTTTTCCCAAAGCTGTACTGTAAACCGTTCCTGAGATATGGCTGAGCGACATTCTTAGTTGGGCACCCGGTACAGTTTGGTAAAGTTACGGTGAAAATAGCAACTTGCCTATTAACATGGAGAACTTTTGGCACCAACTGACAAGTAGCAACAGCGCTTTGGAAAATTTTGCTCAAAATAACACTTGGTATATTGGCAGGATACTTTTAGGGTGTTCATCTCTAAAAATTTAAAAACACAGTAGTCTGCCAAATTCGAGAAATGAGCTGTCAAAGTTCTAACATAGTTAGCTTGCAGTGATTTGCTTTACCCTTCGAGGTACGTCTTACTTTCACCGCTCATTGTTGTAACCCAATTGCGTTCCTTTCTGTTATCCTACTAACCTTTATAATACTGCATACCTACTAATAATTTTGCGTTTATAATCAATTCTTCATTAACATCTTCTATCTATGTCTCAGCATCTGAACATTTCAAAGCTTTATCTAATGTCTCTCGAACATCAGCGGTACCAAGAACAATAATGGCCATTAATCGACGAATGATTGATGATGAAAGATTAGTGTAAAATTAACTATAATATTGTAACAAGCTTGAGTTTGTCAAAGCGCTAGAAAAGGAAGGAAATTGTCTTAAATACTCATGAGATAAGTTTCGAGTGTTGTCTGTTGCAAAAGCTTGCGAAGGAATATTTGTTGGTCCGCAAATTAGGAACCCTTTTAAAGATGTAAATTTTGAATGTGGCATGAATAATTTAGAGCTGACTACATAGACTTCTTTTAAAAATGTTTGCAAATATTTTCTGGAATACCAAAAGAGTGAAAACCACCCAGATATTGTAGTTAATTTGCAAGAAAACTATAAAAATTGTAAAAGTTTATTTTTTATATATTTGAACTTCTTTCCTTCTAGTTTATGAAGAATTAGTGATAAACAGGTAGCATATCTAACGGCACGTTGCAATACTATTCTTTTTAAATCAGTTTATTTTTTTTAGTAGTTGATTTTGCGGTTTGTTATGTAATTTTGTAGATCTAGCTTCTCTAAAAGTATTCCATCCTTCCGGTAATCTCGTCTCGTTTATACCTCTTTATTACCGCTCATTTCGTCTTGATCATAGTGGTGGAAAGACAACAAATACAGAAAAAATATAAAATGCAACACACTTCTGACTCTCCTATACTATCCATTTGTCTGTACACTACGAATATATCGATAATAAGTTAATTAATTTTTAATCTCTTTTCTTTTTTACTGTTTTCTCAGATACAAAAGGAACACAACGAGATACAAGTCAGACAAGACAAACAAGAGATCGCGGCATACAACAACAATCACAAGAAACAAGCACCATGACATCGAACACAGCAACAGGGCCCAAGACCGTGACAGCGTCCGTCGGTACACAAAATAACGTCGGATCACAGGCAAGTATCCGTTTGCCCTTATATAGAGTAACCGCAACTGTAAGTCATTGTTATTTAGGTCAGTCAAACTGAAAGCCAATCTCAAACGCAAACAACCGAATCGTCAAAATCAGAAGGAACTCAAGCCGGCGGTACATTACAATCCAATACGAAGACGTCTTCGACATCTACTAGACCACCATCATTAAGAGAGCATCACGTTTTAACTAACACGAAATCTGTCGATTATTCCGATATCGATATGGTTAGGGATGCTGAACTGAGAACTATTCATCAATACAATTTGATGAATAATACTATGAGTGGGCGAAGAAGTAAATCGAAAAGCACTGAAGATATGAATAGGGAAAATGGTATTAATTTAGATAGTAGTACCTTGAAAAGGATGTTGAAACCAATGCCCAGCGTAGAGAGCCCCGTAACTTCGCCAGAAATGGGAAGAAGAAGATATAACATGTATAACACTCATTATCACAGACATGGTAACGGTGGCAGACATTCTGAACCAGAATCGGGTCATCCACATCCTCGATCTGCTATGGCTCAAAATTCAAGATTCTCAGGATCGAGGTAAATCCGAAAAATAGAAACATTTCTTCTTATTTAAAATTGTATTAATGTACTACACTTTCTATCGAATAATAATTTAGATCTTCGCATGAAATTGGCAGAGGTTACCCGGGTAGAGGTCTGTACTTGGAATTGGAAAAGGGCGTTTGCGGAGACCATTCTCCACCATCAGATAACGTCATATTCGATAACCAATGTTATGCAACGACACCTAGTTCCAGTAATGGGAACTCAGACCCTGAATCTTCACATTATCACGGAAGACAACGGCATATGCATCATCAGGTATGAAATTATGTATCATCATATTAAGGAGAAACTGGGTTAAAAGTTTGGATAAATTTATCGCATTCAATTGGAAAGAATTCAATTTTACTGTTCGTTAACGTCAACTTAATGAGTGCAATGCTCAATATCCACTGAAGTGGAAAGTTATAGGCCTAATGAAATGTAAATTAGTCTGAAGCGATTATTTTTTCTTTAATTACTTGGAACTAAACGGCAGTAATTACCTCCTGTTGCCACTGCAAATCTTCAAATTAAAATTCATGTCACTGAAAGTAGCGCTGTATTAAGGCCAACAAATATGGTTATTTTCTTGATTTTTTTTCATATTTCCTCTTCCTCGCATTTTCCTCCTCGAATCAATAAAAGAATTTTGCTAATTATAATAATTGTTCATAATATAATAAACAAAAAAAAAACTAGGGCTTGTAGTGGCATACCGAAGTTAAAACGTTAGCTAAATATGTAAGAAAGACTTCAGTGTGCTTTCTTATTTGTTGAATTTATCTCGACTTCTTCATTCGTTATGAGAATTTATTAACCAAAGCGCAGTTCACTCGTAAATTAGTCAAGATTAGCAGCAAATTCGATTCAAACGGTTAAAATAACTTGTGATTACAATAGAAGAGTTTGCGTTCCTAGATTGCGTAGTCCTAAATGGTTTTTCTACTATTAACTATTTAACCAAACCATGACAAGAATATTTAATTTGTGGGTTGAGGATTTGTCCAAGAAAGGATGTTGTGCAAAGCCTACATGGTGGCGTTCCATTTACTTTGATAGCAGTTTCTCTTGTCTAAAATTTCCTCGTAAACCCTTTTGCAGCTCATTACTGAAACTCCAAGATTTTCTGGAAAAAAAAACCTCAGTCTAAGTCCAAAAAATGTGTTTTTAGCTTCATGTTGTATTTCAATATGATTTTATATGTGTACAATAGATTGTTTACTTTATCCAAGTAATATATCCTGCTTGCGATTTCCTAAGAAGCTGCGCCAACCTTCTTAAAAGACAACCACCTTGTTTTATTAATTTCATTTAGGCTCTCATCGAATTTTTCATACTAAAGTACCTGTCTAATCTGGGGTTCCACAAGTATATTTTCTTTTACTTTGCCAACACTAATTTTGGGACTTATTCCTTCCGTATGCAAATATATGGCCAATTTCATTCGCTCCCTTAACTAAAATGTTATTCGACCCAAACTTGACGTGCCGAGGGAGCAAATAATTTTTCTGGGAATCAACAAGTGGAGCATTGATGATATTCGTATTCTGTAATTTCAGTGGTGATCCTTTTGGCCATTTTCATTCTTGCGTGTTGAGTAAAGGTGGCAGAACCTTTAGATCGACACAAATATCTCCAGATAAGGTCTTTATACATATTTCTTTCCAAAATAGAAGCTTCAGAAGATTCCTTGGACGCGCGAGTGAAAGAAACAGAAGATAACGTATTTCCATTCATGCACAATACTAAACTATCTTCAATAGATATGAAATCTTTAAATACTGCATGGCGACTACGATAAAAAAATTTCGTTTCTTTAGATAGAAGATTCCAGTCGTTTAGTCTGAAATCTAGATGTTAGGCTTGCTTCTTAAACAAGTTTGAATTTTGAGATCGTTGACCTCGACTAAAAAAATGCGGTCGGCTGAAAGTCTTGTTCGCACTTGATATCATATTTTGTGGAAGTGTCGACGCAAAGGACTTTGAACTGTAAGATGTTGACTTGTTGATACATCAAGATCTTTTACTCTATGTTTGGATTTTAACACTTCTACCAGTTATGTCCTCCAGAAGCGATGCACTGATGTAGGCGATTTCTGAAGTTTTCAACTGCGTTCTGGCACATATCGATCGGAATAGCGGCGATTTCCTCTGTAATATGGATCCTCAGCTCTTCCAAATTGCGAGGAAGTTGCTTAAAATCCTTTTCCTTGAGGTAGCCCCACAGGAAAAAATCGCAAATGCTCAAATCCGGTGATCTCGCCGGCCACCTCAGGTTGTCCCTCAGAGACACGAGGCGCGCAGGGAACATCAGTTTTGTCATTGAAATCAACGCTGTGTGGGCCGTAGCCCCGTCTTGTTGGAACCAAATATCTCCAAGGTCTTGTTCTTCAGCCAACCGTGCCAATTCTGGCTCAAATAATTTTCGAGCATCGAAACATAACGCGCTCCGCGTTATGTTTCGACCGCTCCAACTGACGGTTGTTGTACGCCCATCCTCCGCAAAAAAGTACGGTCCAATAACCCCAAATTTGGAAATGGCACACCATACAGTGACTTTCGGGAGGTCTCTCGTGAACTTGTCGTGGATCAATAACGGAAATTCTGTTTATTTACGGCTCCAGACAGATGGAAGTGGGATTCACCACTACTGAAGAACGTTGACCTTGGTGGGATACGGTTTAACATTTCTGCGGCGCGATCAACACGGTTTTGAAAATCTGGAGGCTTCAACTCCTGAACCAGCATAATCTTATAGGATGAAAGAATAAATCTTTATGCAAAATCCTCCTTACAGAGCGGTCGGACATGTTTAATGCAGTTGCACGTTTCCGGGCAGAGCGTGATGGTGATTGTTCAATAGCTGCTCACACTAGAGCAACATTTTCGGGAGTTCTCACTGTTTTGGGTCTTCCCATACCTCTAGGCCCTTTTGTTGAACCAGTTTCTTCCAACGCACGAACCCAACTCGCGATAACATTGCGGTGGGGAACAGGATCACGACGTGGAATGTTAAAGTGCCGTCGGAAGGTCCGCTGAGTGACGATGAAACGACCGCTTTCAAAAAACGTGCGAACAGCGAAGCCGTTGTTACGGGGTGAAACGGGGTGAATGACCGGAGAAAAATTGAATCCCCTCCCAGGTTCCGATCCCCACTACAGCGGATGTAGTCCCCCATCGCAACTGCACTGTTTGATTTGCCGCACCCTGTATTATACTCGAAAAAGCACAGCAATCTTCAAGAGCTAAAGGAATTAATATCTTGGAAGTATAATCAAAACATTCCAGATTATATTCTAAGTGAATGTCAGTTACTTTTTTATTGTAAACAGACCAATTGGGATTCCCGCTTTAATGCATATTATTTCTTTGCGATGCTACGTTTTCCCCCTCGTATTATGTCCCCCAAGATTGGGGGACATAATATAACTAAAATGTATAGTAGTTGCAAGTTGTTTTTCAGTTTGTTATTCTCCATTCTCCTTTTGTACGTCAGTGCGCTATTCAATTCAATAATGTATGCCCTTGACTGATACTGAAATAACCTATGGTTTTAGACACCTAGTTCTAATAAGTCAAACTGGATCAATTCCCTAATAACTTGCTTTGTTAACTAATATTTAACATTTGCTTTATATTTACAGAATTCCAGCGTTACTCCAACTCCGGGTTCTCCAACCAGTAGACTCCTACTAGAATACGAAATGCACCTTAGAAATACGTTAGCTAAAGGTATGGACGCCGAAAGTTATAGTCTACACACGTTCGAAGCTTTGTTAACCCAAAGCATGGAGAATTTAGGTAAATTTTTATATCTTATTTCGTCTTCGAATAGATTCACTCTATTATCCTTGTAGAATTTGCCGAAAGCCTTCCGGGGTCAACACAACGGAGTCCCTACCCGACTCGCAGAAGTATGTTGTTTACAAAAAAAAATGCAATTATTACATTAATTTAACGGTAATTTTCAGGACCAGCTTCAAGTGCTTCCACGAATAAATCGTCTACACTTCCGCTATCACACAGACTGAGTAGTGCTAGAGATAAGGATAGAGATCGCGACAGAGACGGATATTATAGCGATAGAAACGAATTATTGAGAGAAAGGGAGAAAGAGAGAGAAAGGGAGAGAGGGTATTTAAGCGATCATAACTCTAGGTGAATATATTTAAAATGCTAATAGATTTATTTCCATTTAAATCGCAAACACCTACACTCCTAGACATTAGGACAATAAATAATGTTTTTAAATTTTAGTTTTAGTTCAAGATGTGCTTCTTGCATTGGAGAATCCAGTAGAAAAGAGTGGTTTCGTCATTCTGACGGTTGGCGCCCCGGCAATTCGAATTATGGTTCCATGCAAAGTATGCCTCAAAGTCATAGGCATAATGCTTGGGATTCGCTGCCATCTCTTAGGCAAGACAGCAGCCTCAACGACAGTGGCTACAAAAGCAATCGAACGGATTCTTTTGAACAACGGTAGGTTCTACTAGTTGGGACAAAAGATCTATTAAATGTTAAACTAATAAGTTTTATAAGTACTTATTGTTAGACAAAATAATTGGTGTAGTATACTTTCAAGTGTACAATTGGGAAAATAAGGTTATTCAATTCTTTTTGAGATACATATTTGTCTTTTTTTCTAATTTTGGACAGTTGGGTATGGAAAAAATGTATTATTATTGGATATTTGTTAAACTGGAAGCTTTTTGCACGTTTACTATAAATATGGCAACACATCTCAAGTTATTAACAACTCATTCGCACGGAAATTATGACATCAGAGGTAGCGATGTTAAGTACTTAGATCAACTCACTTGTAAAAAGCTAAGCGGTTACATTTTCTGTGGTTTTCTAAACATAACCTGTAAACGTAAATTGACGTCCTAATATTTATTTACTGTTATGATTGTGGTTGCTTATGATAATCCCTGCGTACTTGTAATATTCGCTGTTTAGTTTTAAAGAATAATTGATTGTGTTACCTTTCTGTTGTTGCTGCGATTATTAATGAAGGATAATAATCAAAGCTAATTCGTCTATATCATTTATACAAAAAAGTATGCACGTATGTACAAAAACATATGAAGGAATCATTAGTGTTAGAACCATTTAGTTGCATTTTATTTGTACAACAATTTCAAGATAGATTTATGTATATTTTTTGTGTCGAATCGTGTGAACTACTTTGTAGACATCCCTACATTCTTCACGTGATATCCCAAAATAATTAGGTACATATTTATCAATGCCATGAGGCCATGATTTGAATAATGATCGTTTAATATAAATGTTACTTATTGTAAATGAATAGCACTCATCTTCCTCTTATTATTGTCTCCTCTTATCTCCGGAAAGATCGAGGTTTGTTACAATATTATTACAGATGTTAAATAATAATGGATAGTTGATACAGTTTAAATTAGGTAGTAATAACACTGTTCATAGAATAAAATAACATATTAAATAATTTATATCAACAAAATTCAAACTTACTTTGGGTTTAAAGTAAGTACGAAAAAATTAACAAACGAATATATTAGTATATTATCCGAAATATTTTAAACATATAAATTCGACGTGCAAGAAATAAAATATTTCTAAATGTTTAAGCATTTGTCTTCACTAATTGACTGATATTAAAAAGTTAAATTTAATATTTTGTTACTTCGGGTATATAGTGATAATGATGTTATTACAGTCTGCCCAATATGAACGCAACGGCTAGCTTTAGAAAAAAAAATACTTCCTTTTAACTTTTTTGCATAAGATGTTGGAAGGGACCGCTAAATTCTACGAACGTGGTGCGATAGCTGTTTTGCGGAAGATATATCCTCCTTATATCTTTGAAGTTTGTTGTTTCATGATAGCCGATACATTTTCTATAGGATTATTGTCTGGGGACTAAAGCGGCCAATCCTTGATTACGACACCATTTCCACGTTTCCAGTCGGTGCGAAGACTGCTACGATGTTTTGGATCATTGTCTTCTACCAGTGTCCAAACTTCACTTGTGCTTCCAAATTACTTTTCTGCTGATTGCAGGAGCCCTAATTTTTGCAGCTTAATCATTATTGTGGTTTAAGTTGCTGTTATCTGTTTGTTGGTACGACTCCACCCATTTTTTAATGAAGTGTTTTGATTTACGCGGGTATTTTACAGTAGGTGCATATGTTATTTTCGGAGTTTTTGGATGATGACACAAGGAGACATCTTCGTAACGTTTCACGTATATTGCACCGATTACGATTAAAATTTTACTAAATTGTTTACTATAATACGTATTACTACAGATTGTGTTTATTATTATAACGACAAATCCTGGCTATCAAGATATATTTCATCAATGAGATCAACGCTGTAATTAGAAAGACTGGATGTACATGCAGTAAAATGGTTTTCAGAGACCATTAGACACTTTGAATAACTGTTATTGCATCTTTTAATATTTTATTTGATTTAACATGGAAACACTGAATGCTATATGACTCCAATTACTTCTTTTGTTAAATTTTAAAGGCAAATAAGCAGTAATATATAAATGTTGTTTTCATAGATAACACCAATATTTATCATTAAATTTGAAAAAGTTGTGATTGTCATAAGAATTCTACCTATATCCCTTGCTATTCAAGCGGGTTGCATACAAAAACTTATACCCTAAAAACTGTAGCTGTTTATACAGGATGTCTCAGCGAGATCGTTCATTAGTAGCGCTTCCGATTATACCAAAAGTCGCCATCTACTTTGCTATTTTTAATGGAACACCCTGTATATTTTTACATATTTGGTTTTACCTACTTTTAAGTTTTATAAATAGGTATCTTTAGTTTTTTTAATTTGATTCAAGGGTTTTGTAGTTATTCGATTTTTTCTAAAAAAAATTTGCTCTAGCGGACATTTATTCAAAAAATCAGAGAACACTCGATTTTTCGAATATCAATTTAGAATTCCTCATATGTTTAAACAACATGTTGGAGTATATTTTAGTGCCAATAACGTCTGCCTACATTGCGTGGTTACTTTACTATGGCACGTTAACTCTTCGAAATTTTGAAGACCAATAAGTTAATTTTTTCAAATGGTACCCCTCATATTTTATTACTTAGTCGTCTTCGGCGTCCAATTTTACATCTTTTATGTCCGACGTGTGCTACACCTAAAATTGATAGTTTAGGAGTTTATTCGATTTTTTGAAAAATCCATACATACTTAACTCATCAATACTTATTCAGTGTACCAGGGAAAATAAGCGTTCTCGAAGATTTCTTGTCAAAGTCTAACGTCAAAATCATACTTCATCGTTTGATACTTGTGAGTTAATAATTATGCGATAAATTCCTTTACATTATTGCTATAAACGGTATCGCTGAGACATCCTGTATATATTTGCTCGTAGTCTGTAAAATGATTTGAATATATTGGAAAAACTTTCTAATTTAATTTGATGAGAAAATGTTGTATACTATTAAATAACAAAAATAAAAATATTTACCTTACATCACAGAAGGCTGAAATAACAAAGGAGTGTTGCGGAATAATTGATTTATTAGACAGAAAAAAATATTTTAGAGATAAAACCACAATCTAATTAATTAGAATTATGGACATATGCTGTAGATGTTTTAAAAGCTCCGAACAACAGGCTATGAACGCAGAAGTAGAAAGTTCAAGAGAGAAATATATATTAGTTTCGTAAGAGCCATGGGAATATATATTGCTAAATAAATAACATTGTAATAATGACGACGAATTAAAATTATATTAAAAAAAGCAAAAATATTACACCAATATATATATAGGAGTATAAAAACTGAAATTGAATATCTAATAAGATAGATTATTAATGATAAATTAATTTATATCTTAATTTTAAGTTATTTTCGAAGTGGTTACATATTATGTAGTAATATGAAGATGAAAGACTATTATATACAGATATATAAACATAATTGCTTCATTTGCCTCGAAACGATATCTGTAATTCATATTAATATGTTAAGACTACATTTTATGAATTTTAATATAATTAGCTTGCTTCTTCTATTTCTAAAATTGTTTCAAACCGTTTCAAAGGATTTCATATTGCTAGTAGCGTTTATACTGCCCCAGCCAGCATATGTAATTGTTCCATCCGAATTTTTAAAAGATGCCTTTCGTAGTAAATAGTGTTACTAGTCGCATTCGAAGCGATACCTGTAACCACAAATAGAACATATAAGTTTCTAAAACAATTCCTGTGACACACACTTCTTTCAATTAATGAATCAACATCCCTCTCACAGTTTCCTGTTGGGTAAAAGTTTTGGATAATTAAAAATATACAAAGCAAGATACAGAATTTCATCCAATAAAATTCAATTAAGTTGAAGTAATATAATTGTATGTATGTATAATATTTAAGTAAATTCAAATGATTTTCTTGAAAATACAAAATTCTCGAAAGAATATGGTTGGTTAATTTTTGAAAGCCGATGTTGCACACAACACGAATCTACTACATATGTGAAACATAAGCATAATATACATACATTAAGGTAACTAGGAACACTATATTTATGTAAACCGTGATTCGGAGCCATTCAGTAATGACGATATCAGGAGATATACATACATACACTTACCCGCAGTTCTGATTATTGTCATTAGGGCACGTCTATTGTAATCTCTGCCAAATAATTCGATGGCATTACATAGACAATTATCCGTAAGCTATACAATAAGGTTCCATATTTTGCAACGTAGAAACGTTTATTCTCTAATATTAATCGAAATAATAGAGTGAACATAAGGTAAAAGCTTTGTTTGATGATATACGTAGATTATTATCTACACGTGCACACAAAAAACTATACTTAGAGCAAGATATAATTTTATTCATTTCAAAAGCACGAATTTTCAGTGAAACATGTGGCAACATATTTCCACTAAGAGGAAACTACAATAGCATTTTCAGTTTTGAGACAAAGGCTGCGTAAAATATCCATTCAAGCATGTTTACCACCATGGCCAGATAAGATATGACTTTTTTGACGACACTTTTTGGACGTAAGTCCATCAAACACACACAATAGGTATCAGAAATGGCAGTCTCTTTGATAAACATGTCTTCATCATGTTGGTTTCATCTACTATCGACTGTTGTAAGCCCTACTTTAGGTTTGCAGCCAAAAAGAGCCTCGTATGATGTTCTTTTTATCCTAGAATAATAAGCTCTATTTTTCATAAATTGAATAAAACGCAGTTCTTTACTCCAGCGATCACATTTTTTGTCCTGCATCCAAGTACGGAGCATATTGTCGATATCTTTCGTACTACCCTGACTTTGTGAATGACGAGATTTCCCATTAACGATGTGCTGTACTGACTAAAACTCCTGGTGACCACATTATTGGCAAATGCTCTACTATCAGACTAATATAGATTGCGTTTCAAGCAACGAGAATATGTCCACTTGGTTGTAGGCTATTTCTTTAGCTCTTTTTGACGTTAGCTATTTAAGAATCACGAATTTTGTGAGAATCTTGGTACGCCATACTAAATTTGTATTCTCTATCTGGCTGAAAATGAAAATCGACAAAATCTACTTGACAACAGGAATTAGATTCGGAAAAAAATTTCTGACAAGGTTCGCAAAGGTGGATGTATGTACAGGGTTGTCAGATAAGAATGCAAAGTGCTGTATCTCTGAAACTGTTCGTTGTAGAGACTTGCGGTAAAAATTTTTAAGACTAAAGTGGTCAGTAGAAGACCGTGGAAAATATTTTCAGATTTCCAAGATGGTCGCCAGGGGAAGTAATCGGCATCTTAAACGTTTAAAGTGATTTTTCACTGAAATTCACCCAGTAAATGTTACCAAAAATATATGCTTTTACTCGAGTAATTTTTGTTTAACACTTTTTGAGGTATCTATTAAAATAAAGTGGTGGGGGGTAATTAAATGTTAGCATTTATTGTTCCATCAAACCTATCATACCTGTGATATGTCTATTTCTTAGTGATGCCGCTAGAGCGCGCTTTTCGATATAATAACAGAAAATTGCAAAATTCTCTAAAAAATTAAATGCAATAATATGACTTTTTTCATAAAAATGTAGCGAAGTGATACCTAAATAGGCTAGTGAAAACCGTATTTCGATATTTTATTCGTAGCCTGAAATATCGCTGAAAGAAGATTTAGTTATCATATAATTTAAAAAAGAAGCTATTACACCGGTATTTATTGTTAGTTATTTGTGTTTTTTCAAGATTCAATTGCATAATTTATAATTTTTAAATAATAAAAGTATTCTTAGTTCAAAAAATTAAAAAAATGTGTCGGGGTATAATCAGACAAAAGGACTGACTGAAATAAAACTGAATGCCTCCTTAAATGCTCGAAATGGTCTTCCATCACACTCAATGCATTGTTGGAGCCGCTTATGCGTAGACATTGCAGCAGCTTCAATTTCTGCTCTTGACAGGCTAGGAATGGCCTTTGTATTCGTATTTTCAGGTCGTCTCTCGTTGTTAGTGGAATTTAGTAAACAATATCAACCAACCCCAGAGATAGAATTCCAAATAGGTGAGGTCTGGGGATCGGAGAGCCCAAGGAAATAGACATCCTCGCCCTATTCACTTCTCGTGATATCTTAGATCTTCTTCTTGAGAAATGTGCTGGATAACCATCTAGTTGCAAAAACATATTTTGCCGTAATTGCAAGGGCACATCTTCTAATAAAATAGGCAATTGGTTTACCAGAAAATCAAGAAACGTGGCACTGTTTAGTGGTTGATCAAATAAATAGGGACCTATAATAGTTCAGCCCAGGATGCCACCCCATACATTGAGACTCCAATGGCTTTGATATTGGACCTCGCGGAACTAGTGAGGATTGTTGTCAGACCAATAATGCATATTATGCAAATTAACGTTCCCATCACTTCTAAAAAGCATTTCAATACTTTTAAACCTTACTTGTGTGTGCAAACAACATAAATTACACTGCCTCTGTAAGTATAATTTGTTGATTTTAGACATTTGTTTTTCCTCCATGGCCTACACTTCATATTCTGCGTACCTTGCATATTATATGCATTGATAAGTATGCCCCTACACGTTTTTCTTACAATTTTTTGAACTAGGAATACTTTTATTATTTAAAAATTATAAATTATACAATTGAATCTTGAAAAAACACAAATAAATAACAATAAATACCGGTGCAATATCGTCTTTTTAAAATTATATGATAACTAAATTTTCTTTCTGCGATATTTCAGGCTTCCTATAAGATATCGAAATACGGGTTTCACTAGCCTATTTAGGTATCACTTCGCTACATTTTTATGAAAAAAACGTCATATTATTGCATTTAATTTTTTAAAGAGTTTTTGCAATTTATATCAAACTATATCAAAAAGCGCGCTCTAGCAGCATCACTAAGAAATAGACATATCACAGGTAAGATAGGTTTGATGGAACAATAAATGCTTTTTTCAATGAGACCATGCTTGTTAAAAAGTTTAGTCGTTTAGGAGTTACAGCTGTTTATTTAAACAAACATTTAATTACCTCCCACCACTTTATTTTAATAGATACGTCAAAAAGTGTTAAACAAAAATTACTCGAGTAAAGCTTAGCTTTAAAAGGCATATATTTTTGGTAACATTTACTGTGTGGATTTCAGTGAAAAATTACTTTAAACGTTTAAGATACCGGCTACGCCCCCTGGCGACCATCTTGGAAATCTGAAAATATTTTCCACGGTCTTCTTTTGACCACTTTAGTCCTAAACATTTTTACCGCAAGTCTCTACGACGAATAGTTTCAGAGATACAGCACTTTGCATTCTTACCTGATCACCCTGTACAATTCCGTTTCATGACGTGTAACGTTTTTGTATTTAGTTTAAAGTTCGTTCAACGTTCTATCACGTGCAATAGCCAAACGAGCTTTATGAAGTAAGTGAAATAACTCTGAGTCCGTTATACAACGCTGTACAGTACCGACGCTTTCTTTAACAGAATAAATGCGTTATTAACTTAACTTGTTAACTTCTGGTAAGTAGTTTCGGCTAAGAAAATACCGTTTTTTTGCGGAATTAACTCTAATTTTGGACAGTTCATCATCGAATCGTTGTTTTTTTATAGACCATGGCTCCTTCTTCAACACTACAGCTTGCTCCTCCATTCTCATGGAGCACAATAACAAATGTTGAACAAATTTAAGTAAAATTGAATAATTTGGCGCTACCAAACAAACCCCTAAAGTGCAACTGACAAATTCTAAGCTTGACCAGCGCATTAAAAATCACGTGCCTTGTCACGTGAGATGTATTTAATACTTTGCCTGTTTCTCGTTTGGCATTCTATAGAATGCTTAGAAAATGTGTGAAATATGAATCACTTCATACATTACCGTCTAGTTTTAGGCGTTGTATAGGCATTCCATAGAGTGCCGGATTTTAAACTTTACCGATAACATAAAAATAGATGGATAATGTTCTTATTCCAAAGATGCACCGTTCTCTGTTGAAAAAATCGGTAGTTACTGTTAGCATATAAATTAATATAATTCATTTTCAGAAATAGTGGGAATAATAAGAATTTATATAAAACTAGATAAGTTGTAATTCTTTAGATTCGACTGTTTGTGAAAAGATGATGGTTCAAACATAAGCATTAATATCAACGAACATTGCTCTATAGTTTATTCCGCTGTTATTCCCGTTAGTATCGTTTTAAAATAAAACGGGAATAGTGATTTCAGTTTGCACTTCTTCTCAAAACAATTCTCTTATAACTTCATTAATTAAACGTTTGGAAATATTAATGTCGGATAGCAATTTTCTATTTCAAAATTTCTATAACCTTCAATGACTTGTCAAAAACAGGAAATAGTCACTATGTTTACATCAATTTCTTTAACATTTTGAATTAATATGCGATATTCATTATTTTATTCAGAAATTATTATTAGTTTCCGTTTTCTTTTCAATTGTATTACTTTGCCACTTTTATTATTAAAATAGATACTGTAATAATTGCACATAAAATGGCTAAAAAGAAACAATACCTTTCTTATTTTACAGGAACATGTTTGATCGTCAAGATAGCTTAAAGTCAGATTACATGAGCGATAGGGAATCTACCAGATACGGCATCGTTCAACAGGCATCCATAGAAAGCGCGGACTCCAGGCTGTGTTACCTGACTTCGTCGGAGGTAAGTGCATTTTGATTTTATATTATGTGCCTTAGGGAGCGGAAATTTACCGGTACCATTTGCGCCAACCTTTTCGCGGAAGCCCAGATATTGACATAATTGTTGATAACTTCATTCGTTTCCAATCACGTTACGTCCTTTCA
The DNA here is from genome assembly GCA_023690525.1 of Holotrichia oblita. NCBI lineage: Eukaryota > Metazoa > Arthropoda > Insecta > Coleoptera > Scarabaeidae > Holotrichia > Holotrichia oblita. The sequence goes on along the minus strand of CM043017.1, from coordinate 145,889,266 downwards.
TGTAAACCGATTTATTAAAAGAACTTCAGTCGCAGGTAGAAAAAGTAAAAGAAAATGTAAAAGGAAGCTTTTCCTAGAAGTTTCATTTCCTGCGGACGCAACGTTAAGCGATTATTGGATTAGATTTAGCTGGAATCACGCGATGTAAATATAAAACGGGTGTAACACGGTTACGACTAATTCAAAACGAGCTTTTTACTTCTTACGGTTCTAATGAAAGTCGGCGACATAACGGTACTTCACTGTAATTTTAAATTATAATATAAGATTCAAACAAACATGTAGCGTTTGAAATAAATACCATAGATTTATTTATTGATACGGTGATACGTGTGAGTTGAAAATATAACAGTTGATGAACTCCAAGTTTATACTGAATCAATTTTAAGCTTTGAAGCTCACAGGTTATAACATTTTAATACAAAATACTAAAATATATTTATACTCAATATAAATTTGATTTAAACCAACTTAAGATGCCTGTGATTGTCTTTCATAACAAAACTATTGTGTTAGGTCCCTCTCGTGTGTCTTGAATGAGGACATCCATAATTTTATCAGAAATAATGTTAGAAAGCTTTTGTCATAGTGGTAAAGTTTTTAGTATAAGTAGTCTTCTCAGGTTTTTTTTGCAAATGATATTTTACATATAATATGTATTTTAGTAATATGTGTTGAGAGTAAGTAGTAAACTTAAAAAAAAAAAACATAAAAACACAATATCTCGAAAACGGATGACTTTTGGATAAGACAAAGTGGGCTGTATCTATTGCAAATGATCTCTCTAACACATTGTAAAGTATGATCGTTTCATTATCAGTCACCCTGTATATGTCAATCCTGAAAATGTTTCGCCTGAATTGCATGGATTTGGAAAATACTGCAGAAAGGTCGGATTTTGACGAAAATTTATTAATACAGACACCACTTATTAGCTGCAAGGTCAACGATAAGTAACCCCTTTAGTTTTTCGTTTTTTTCAAGTGCATCAAATCTCGTTGCTTCGACAGCATTTTTTTTTCTAAACAAAGCCAACTCATCATTAAGAATTCTTTATTAAGCGTACGAAAAGAAAAAGGTGAGCTGTATTCGAAATAATTGCAAGTCTGTAACGCGTATGGTTGGCCTGAGCAGCTTGGATTATGAAATAGCTATTTATGTAAGAAGTACATACATTTATGTACGAGTTATATATGTACATAATTTTATGTTTGACTGTCCCATTTAATACAATAAATAATTAAAATGATTACTCCTCTGACAGATCGTAAGGTAATGATTAGCAGCTCGGTATGTTGACAGTATTTTGTTATTCGTACAAACGTTAAGGGTCTATTTTCACTCCTAGCGAGCATATCCTATACTAACATCGGCTGTCATTACAAATAAATTGGATAACAGAGGGAGCTAATAGTACCAGTTGTCGATCATACTGCGAGATGAAAGACGTAATTTCTGTCACTTACTATTCGTCCGCCAATTTATAATTAAATGTTAATATTCCAGTAATAATTTCTTGTTTATAATTATTCTTCACAAAAATTATTGCAAGTAAAAATAACGCAATTTCAAATTTCCCACCAACAACTGATAATAGCCCCTTAAGTGACTTATTAAAAATGACAGGGTCTCAATCGCAAAATGAATGCAGAACAAGAAGTTATAAAAAAAAATAGCTGCAAATGCTAGAGATTAACTTTTACCTAAGAAATCTAAGTTTCAGTGCGAAACTATTTATGTGGTATATCGCAAATGGTATACCTACATCAAATAATATAGTAATGTTTTGAATTGATTTTGACATTTATTTGACACTGACATAAGAGTCCATTTTTCGAATATAAAAATTATTTTATATTCGATTGCATCATAGTTGCCTATTTTATGACCTACTTTATCGTCCATAAAGTGCCACTTTAAAGTACTATTTAGTACTTAAAAATTGAAAAATGGACTCTTACGTCAGTGTCAAATAAATATCAAAATCGGCTCAAAACTTGACTATGGTATTTGTTGTATACCATTTACATTTATTTAAATTCGACTGGGAACCGAAGGTTTGCAGAAAGCTCCATATCTTTTACCTGAAACGAGCTTTTCGTTAACCTACAACGACAATATACATATGTCGACTCAGCTGTTCGTGAGGGACCGCGTAGGAGTCGTAAAGTGTCGATATGATATGCATATTTTCCAGAGTTTTAAAAATTCATAACTTTAAAACCGTTGCAAATAAGCCAATGAAGTTTTGAATTTTAGATGATCAAATTGCATTATTCCTGTTCCTGATATACTTTTATGGGAAAGTAACCTGACTTTACACCTACGAGGGAGCGTTTTTATATTCGCGGAATGGGGGATAAGGGGTGGAAATAAAAAAACCAAATTATTTTTCTTTTTCAATATATTCACCTGCAAGACGGATACATTTTTCACATCTTTCAATTAATTTATTTATACCCTCATAAAAAAATGATTTCTCTTTATCTGCAAAATACGCCGAAACTGCCTCCTTGACTTCATCATCGGCAGTAAATTTTTTACCCCGCAGCTCTTTTTTCGTTTTCTGAAACAGGTAATAATCACTTGGGGCCAGGTCTGGGCTGTAGAGTGGGTAATTCACAATTTCGAAGCCCACCTTATGCAGGGCAGCTAACGCAACGCGGCTCTTGTGGACGGGCGCGTTGTCGTGCGAAAGCAGCACACCTTTCGTCAATTTTCCCCGTCTTTTCTCTTTAATGGCTTTATTTAGTCGCTCTAATATTGAAGCGTAATATTCTCCGGTTATAGAAACACCTTTATCTTTATAATCAATCAACAATATTGCTTCCGAGTCCCAAAATACCGTTGCCATGAGTTTCCCAGCTGATTGTGACACTTTAAATTCCTTGGGAGGTGCTGTGTCCTTTTTATGCCACTGCATGGAGTCTTGTTTGGACTCAGGTTCATAATGATGAACCCAAGTTTCGTCTCCAGTAACAATTCGACTCAATACACCATCCTTGTCTTCATTACAGAGGTCCAAAAATGCACGCGAACACTCTACGCGCTGTTGTTTTTGCGGCGGCGTGAGCATTCTCGGCACCCATCTTGCGCTGACCTTAGACATGTCCGGGATGATCGTGTAGGATTTTAAAAATTGTTGTATCGGATACTCCAACCATTTCTGCGAGTTGTTCCTTCTTTAGTCGAGCATCTTCGAGTACAATTTTTTCAACTTTTTGGATAAGTGCTGGCGTGGTCACCTCAATGCTCCTGCCCGGCCTCGGATCGTCTTCAAGGGATTCCCTTCCTTGTTTAAATAAACTATGCCACTTGTTCACCATGGTTTTTCCTGGACAAGAGTCGCCGTAAACCAACTTTGCCTGGTAAGGAACTTTATAACGGCACGATATTCGATTTTTTCCATATTTCACTTTTCATTCCTGACTATGTTACTTGGTTGACGATAGCTCAAAGACTAATTGTCTAATAACAATGAAACTTCGTATTTATACTAATTATGAGTCGCTGCACAGGCTACGCCCCCAATGCGCCTAACCACCCCCCTACAACCCGCTCATTCCGCGAATATAAAAACGCTCCCTCGTAAGTACAAAACAAACTATTGTATTTGAGAATTTGAGGAAAATTGCTTTTAAAGCTACCATAAATTGAGACTAAATATTCAACAACCTGTATTAGATGATTATTTAGATTGGTGCTGTTATAACTGTTAAAATTTGTATAAAAGGTTCTCCGAAAATGCATATTATAAATACATCAAACCCCATATCATTCGAAAGAAAATTTTATGAGTTCGAAATTAGCATAATACAGTGTTTTTTTAAGATAACAAAGTTGGTAACAGTACAGCCCAATGTGACCACCCTGTATAATTTAAAACATTTGTGGAATCGAATTTGGTATATATAAATAATTATATTAAACAATAAACAAAGATCAAGTGCATCTTATCAGAAAAATATTCTTACCCACCTTAATCTCCAAGAGAAATAGACAAATGAAATTGAAATTGCTCTTTAACAACTGTAAGGTAAAGCTGCTAACATTATTATAACTAGATTTTCTTTCCCATTGAAATTGATGTCCAAATAGCATCATTCCATTACTATGCAATTTTCAAGCATGATAATCTATCTAAATTCAAATATTCATTATTGGAATGTGCCGACATCAATCCGTGTGCTTTTCTCATGCATGCGGAATCACCGAGAGATTGTACTTTAATGACGGAATATTTTATAACAATCTAGACTGAAGCTGGTACACAATCAACTGTTTGGCGAATCGTGAGCGTATTCGAACCAAATGGAAGGAAAATTACCAAACCCTAATTGACATTTAACGACTTCCATACATTTTATGCTGCAGTTAAGTGCAATTTTCATTGGATAAACGTTCATGCTAGAATAACCGAATGTTTAGTCAATGTAACACTGTTTCTCAGTTAACGTTAATTACTTATATACAAAAAGTTAAGTTAGATTTATTCTATTATGTCATAATTTTTCATAAATTGAAGAGGATTCAATTGGCTTCCTTTCTTCCTCGCAGCAAAATGCATTGATTTTAGCGGATTGCGAGTTCTGAGAGGAACATTTTTCCAAGTCGAAAATTGAACTCCAATACTAATAAAGTTGTCCTTGCAATATTTTCGCCTCCTAGCTACGTACGCTACATATACTGAATTATCAACCAGTAATTTAGAAAGCCTCGACCGTACTGTTTGTTCTTTTTTTTGTTATTCGGTTCCGTTTGTTATGCAACTGCCAATTCAATTTCAGCGCATTGATCATTCTTTCTGCACTGTGGCGTTTGTTAGTAGCAATCGGAGAGTACGTACGGCTTCTATCTCGGAGCACCCGGAAACTGAACGATTGACCTGAATTTCTGGCCGCCACATTTCATATTCGGATGGCCGTGCCACCGCAAAAACCGCGCCAAATCCTCCATGCAAAATACTAGAGCCGGAAGAGGAGCGCCAAATACGAGAGCGAATAATTTGTAGAACTATAGAAAGAGAGAAAAGCGAAAATAATAGAGGATCGATAGAGAAATGTGAGTTAACTTTGCATAGTACCACGAATACAAGGTATTTTGTATGTATGAAGAGGATGTCATATCTGTCGATCAGAAATTACACAGATGACGGATAGGTGTATGAATTGTTCGACGGATACCTACCATAGGAAGTGTGTATGCATCATCAATATCCCATATGATCAATACCTGCTGTACTTCGTCGAACAGGTTTTATGGTCTTCTATATTCGTTGTTTGTGGAAAGAGATTTATCTGAAAGAAAAATAAAAAATACAAATAATAGATTGGTGTAATATTTAAATATTTATTTAATAATCTTAACTAGCAAGTGTCCCTTCGATCATTTTCAGTAGACAAGACTTTTTTAACCCAGAGATTTTATTAGGAGCGGAAGACGGTTTCAAGATTAATAAATAATTAGGGTTGGATGAAGGGACTGGATGAAACAATTTTAATATTTTTGAGATTGATCCAAATGTACCCGACTTTTAGTACATTGGAAACGGCTTATTTTTTATGTAATATTAGCCGGATTATACCTGCAATGGAATTTTATTGAGGTGAAAGTGTTCAAATTAATTAAAAAAATCGTAAATGGGTGGAAAGTCCTTTGAGCTTTATTTTGAATGTATGGAGCATGATTTGAACTAATACTTTTTAATTGATTTCTTGCCAAGGAAGTGTTCAAAGCTCTTCTAAGTACTGCCTTCTTAGTAAGATGTAGTTAGTACATTAATTTCTATGGTTGTTTTAAATGTCAGAGGCTGATTTGTCGTCATTAGACATTGCGTTTTATATTTTAATATTTTAAAAGAATTAGAACGCCCAACTATCCCCATATTTGGTTTTTCTTTAGGGAATTGTAGAATTCATCTTGCCCATACCGTTTTTTAGGATAATCAATCTTTTCAAACTTTTCATTATCACACCAAAAAGTTACACTCAGTTAACACATTCTAATCCTGACGGGAAAAATCAGATTGCATAACTTTTTTAGTCGCAAAACTTTCCCATCCAGATTACACAATTTAAGTCGATGGTGTTATTATTTAAAAATTATTGGTTAAATTACAACTTTACAGTCAAGATCAGGGTTGCCATTCGTCCCGATACGTCGGGACATGTCACCGTTATTAAAAGTGTCCCGACGTCCCCACAAGCTATAAAATGTCCTGACGGCAGAGCTACATTTTTAAAAATTGATAAAGCGTCATCTAGTGAGCATTAGGGCAACTAACTTTAGAGATCTGTTTTACCTACTGATCGACTGGTAGCGATCGGAAACTTGAGTTGAGTGGGGGAGGGACAGAGAGCAGCGCCGTACAGTGGTTCCAAACTGAAAAAAAAATGTTCAAAACAGACTACAGCCTACAGTTCTTCATCGATTTCCAATTTTTTGTTACATACTTTAGAGATATTTTACAACAATTGCTCTTCGCCTGTTTTTCGATATCTTTCTCTAAAAATTAGCGATATAACCTCAAATGTTGAAGAATCATATATTGTGCTCATAATACGATGATTTTTTGATCCCAAATTGTAAATGTCCCGACGGAACTTTGGGGATTCATGGCAACGCTAGTCAAGATATAAAAATACCATTGAAATCTGTCTAAGAGTTTTTAGATATTAATCAAAGAAAATTTTTTTAAAGAAATATTGATACCCCATATTTCGGAAACTAAACATTTTCGGCCACTTATTTTTTTTATGTACAATTCGTGGATTGTCACTCCCGCTAGGTGCCAATCCACGAATTGTGCGAGCTAGAACACTATCTGCTGTACCAACTTGTGTTGTGTAGTGCCTTGCAGTGTGTTACTTCCCAACTTGCCCACTAGAGGGCATTTGGTTGGAATTAGTCCATTGTCAGAGATATTATACAGTTAAACTTGTGATGTGAAGGGCGATGAAATTAGATATTGCATTATTGGTTGCGCTGACGAGACCTAGAAGTTCTAAACTACGTGGTCCGCTTCTAATGCTTGATATATTTTCATTGCATTCATTCGCGGGCTGAATTTCAACAATATATCATGAGCGTCTATTACTGTACTGTATATCACTAAAATCTTTTACACTTATTTTTCAACGCCCTATATACGCAGGGACGGTGTTAGGAATTATGTAAAAGTTGTATTTTGTAAATGGCTAGAAATACAGATCTGTTTATTGGTAAATTTAAATTAGAGGTTTCTCATACTTTCAAATGAAAAGAAAATTTTTGACTCCCTGTCTTAAAGATGTAAGGAGTAAAAGGCAAGTTGGATCAGAGACGAACTCTCTTCACTATGGGTTTCAAGCCTGTATGATTGGCGATTCCGAATCACGATGGAACATATTTTTATTCCTTCAACATTTTAAGATATCAGTTAAATCCTCTGTAACCAATTCTGTTCTTACTTGATAATTATTAAAATCGTATGTTCGACTTTAAACTTTCGCAAAAATAATGATATCGTGATGTTGTGATGTGAACTTTTAATCCCCACTGTAGTCATGAGGTACTATCAGTGAAATACAGTTTACTGTCGTAGGAAGTAATTTTTATAATATTGATTTCAGTAATTGCCTATCGCAAAATCCTAGAAAAGCTAGCTTTTTACCGTAGCACAAAAAGGTGGTATTTGACCCTTTAATTAACAAATTTTAATTACAAATTAGCTTCATCACAAACTCTACTGCAAAAGAAGAAACCATCATTAAAGTTTTAATCTACTTACTTCATCAGTTCAGAAACTGTGAAGCCATTTCCCAAAGCAAAATTATGAAAAAATGTTACAGAACAATAACTATTTGGTACGATGCCTCTCCTCAAATAAGATAGTGTCTTTTCGTCCTTGTGCCCAATCATACGTTTTTTATTACGTTATCGCTAAGAATGCGTTGGCTCATAATCATATTCTTCTAATCGTTAGCGGTGGAGCCAAAATTCTGCGATGTAGTGACAAGAAATAATTTGAGAAAAATTATTCAGAGTATTGATACTCATGACTCGGTTGAGCCAGCGTCCGAGAATCATAGCCAAGTTATTTCAGTTGTTCATGATACTCTTCTAGACAGCTGGGAAGATGAATTTGAGGTTCACATTGACAACTTTGTGGCGAGACTGCTTTCTATGGGTAGTGACAAGACACAACATGTCTGTAAGATGTCAAACGAATTATTCATTCCATCAAAGGCACCATCACCAGATGCTTTTTCACATATACTATATACAGAGAATGTCGCTATGGTTTTGGTTAGCATTTTTAACGCAATTTTTTTGTCTTGGCTGTTTTCGCCATGTTCAGATTCACGCTATTATGGTCGCTATCCCAAAACCACAAAAGTACCATCTCTTCCCTCAGAGTTACCACCCCATTAAATTAAATTTTTGCCTCTCCAAGATAGCTGAAGCCAGCATCTAAGCAGGCTGAAGCAAGATCCTTTTCTTCCCCATGCTATCCAAGAAAAACAGTTCAATCCTAGAGGATGGCTGTCAACTGACTTTTGATACGGCGTGGCATAAAGGTTTTATAACCTAAGGTTCAGAAACTAAGGTTCAGAAACTGAAATCAATCTCTGGGACGTCAGAATTGTCGCCTCATACATCAGAGTAGAATGGTTTCGGTCCGATACGAGGGCTTGACATCATGAATAAGACCTATAGCCGCTAGTGTCCCTCAGGGGTTACAATTGTTCCTAGAACAATTTTTACTTTTCATAAAGAATCTACCTAAGAGTTCAGGAACTCAAATGGCAATCTATACTAAAGATACAGCGATATTGATCTATGTATAAACGATTGTAGTTTCCAAATAAAGAATTACGATCAATCCGTTTCTAACTTTTTTCATGATAATTGTAACTTTTATAAGAAACTGCTATTACAAGGCTTGTAATGTCTTGTCTCTTGTATTAATTCAATTTATTCACAATAATAGAAACATGACAGTGTCTACATGTCAATTCACCTTGTTTAAGTTAACAAAACAATAATGCTATTAATGTAAAGATATTTATTACGTCAGTCAATCTACAAACAGAATATTGGAAATATTCCCAAAATAAACTTTATAGCACTACACTCTAGAAATTTCAGCGGAAAAAGATAAGAATCACAAAAGAGTTGATTGGTATTATCTAAATCGAAATCGTGTATAAAATCTTTCATAGAAACTCTAACACTCATGAACCCAGAATAAGTTTCGATCAGATTTGCCTCCCTTGATTTCATCTTGTTTTAAGTCAATGCTCCTCGAGGAAATGAATTGACAGTCAATTCTTATTCTGATCGTTGAAATTCATGAACGTGTTGGTTTTGTTTTACGAGTAGAAGTAATACAGCGCGAAAGTTAGAAACTAATACGATGAACGTTGCCGCTTTCCTGATAAAATTTATTTCCTAAAGTTATTCCATACACTAATAAATATTGACGTAGGCACGAAATTATAATCATATATCTAAAAAATTCTATCAGCAAGATGTGAAGTCTGTTACAAACTTTTTCTGTTATAATGGCACCATTAATGATATCGGGAGCTATTATTAAGTAGCCGAAAACTTTGCCACAACTTCGAAATAGCGTTTTCTTAATAGAGTTTGCTGGTAAGTATTAAAGATATTTACAAAACATGAACGTATCAGGCAAGAGTCAATAAAACTTTCCTGAAATTTAAATTCACCATTAGGAACAAGTAGTTACTAAATACATCTTATTAAAACTAAATTATTGCAAAACATCAAAGTTTAGAAATTGCATAATATACTCCTAATGGAATAATGTGAAAACCACATTAACTTGAATCCTGAACTTTGTAATATTCTGTATACGCTAATTCCAATTACTCTTGTATCTAACAATCCTGATCATTTAAAGTTCCAGGAGGTTGAATATGGACGTAATTGCATACCGTTTTCGCTTCCCACAGTTGGGTACCTCCTATCTCTCCTAATAAGACTGTAACTAGCTATTCAAAGACATTAAGTTTAGTATAAAGGTAGCCAGTGGGAATTTTGGCAAGCGTCTTTGTAAATTACCGTAAAATTTGTCGAAAGCGGTTGCACATCGATTCGACAACACATTAAGTTGGATGAGCTAAATCTGGTATGCTTGACTGCTATAGAGCTTTCCTTAGTCCTGAGATAGTCATTATTGATATTTAATGAAGGTTAAGTAGGAATGAAATTTTGAACCAAAAAATGAGATACAAACATTGCAATGAAATAGGAAAAACAAGAAATCCACCACAAAGTAAACTATTATTATTCTCATCAGTTATAATTGAATAAATAATTACAATCAATACATCAAGAAGGTTAAGTAGGAAAGAATTTTCGAACAACAAAAAATTTAAAGACCGAATTCTAAAATAACTTTAATTCCTTTTTTTTTGAATTGTTGATTCAACCAAGAATGAACCAACAAACGTTTACCCGTTATATCCTGAAATTACTAAAGAAAATATAAACTCCGTGACCTCTATCGGGCGATAACTGTTAATTGTTGATTCAACCTGCATTTAATTTTCTAATATAATAACCAAAATTGTTTATGGTATATTGTGCGAAATCATCCTGCAAAAGATCTATTCGATCTCGTCAGCGATCCCCCAAATGCAAAACCTAATTTCATCGTCGTCGCGTTAGTTTCCTGGCCTCCTCCTCGGAGAATTCTTCTTTTCTAGTTTCACTTCCTCTTGAGATGTCCTTATGGCGGTTCTCGGGTATTGATGGAGTGCTAGTGGATTTCCTTCGCTGATGAATATCTGAAATCAGAAAAATAGAATGAGGTATTAGTGTTAGAAAAGTTTGGGAACGGTATAACAGCTGCAATCTCGTACAAACTTTTAGTTTTGGAGGTGGGCGCTTTGGGGAGGCATAAGTTGAGACAGACGTACCGAATTTTGGAAGCCAGTGGAAGAATAACTGGTGTTGTTTTGCCATATGTAGGCCATACTGGATACGACACATTCGTTATGGACGTAAACGCTTGTCCACACGCACTTGGCATAGGAACTAAATACCTAGATGCAGCACAGATTCAAAGATTAGATTGGCCACCGTCCAGTCCAGACCTGAATCCCAATGAGCACGTGCGCGATTAGCTAAAACGCCGCTACAGATTGGTCGGCAAGGGCAACTTTCTTTGTAGCAACTGTCAAACTTTCAGACGTCTTCTGTCAGTAGTTGTTGTTTAAGAGTGTGTTTTGTGTAGCAAGTCAGGCGATTTCGTTGATAAAATTGCATTTCGTGCAGTGATAAAACTCTTCTGGATGGCTGCGATAACGGCCGCGGAAATTCGAAATATTTCGCTAGACGTTCATGGCGGATCTACTCCATCATTTTCGACCATCAGCGTCAGAGCAAGCGAATTAAAACGTGACCGCACAAGTACAAGTGACGAGGCACGCTGTGGACGCCCAAAGATGAAATGGTCGCCAAGATTCATGAGGTCGTATTAGCCGATCGCTGATTAAAGCTGAAAGAGCGACAACAGGCATCTCAAAGGAACGCGTTGGCCATATCCTACACGAAATTTTAGGCATGAAAAAGCTTTCGGCGAGATTAGTACCGCGTTTGCTCACACCGGAGCAAAAACAAAATCGGGTTTTGGAGGAGTGTCTGGCCAGGATTGAACGCAATCCAAGAGATTTATTCATGCATTTCGTAACCGTGGATAAGACTTAGATCCACCACCACATACCGGAGACCAAGCAACAGTCGAAGCATTGGACTTTTTCGGGCGAATCGGCTCCGAAGAATGCAAAGACCGTTCCATCGGCCGGAAACGTCATGGCGACCATTTTTTGGGGTTTCCAAGGGATGATTGTCATCGACTATCTGCAGAAAGGAAGAACGATCACGGGACAATACTACAGCGAGTATTTGTTTATCCGAATTGCATTTAAGTTTAAAATAATTTTCATAAAATATATTCTTTATGATTTTCTGATAATAAAAAATTAATAAACAATAAAAAAAGTAAAGAATTAAATTTTATACAGTATGTCCCTGGATCGACTTTAAAAGAGGAAAAAAAATTAATTTTCGATTTCTCAGAAAATGTCACTCTTGATGATTTACTCCACTTGTTTTGAAACCTCCAAAACACACTTTTGATGACTTTTTATTTAACTCAAACGGTTCTCGAGATATTATCTTGCTAGAAAATATACAAATTGAACTCAAGTTTTATTTGATAAATTTAACAAATTCTCAAAAAACTAATTTATTAATTTTTTATTCAAATAATGCTCCTCCTTTTTCTGAACAGATTTCAATGTGAGCTCTCAATTCGTTGAAACTGCATTTTTAAGATTGATAAGGACTGGACTGCATTTTGAATCCTATTTTTTAATTGTTCTTCACTTGTCTAATGTCTCACTGTACACAATTTGTTTTAAACCACCCCACAGATGAAAATCCAGTATTGTAAGATCAGCACTTTTCAGTTCTTCTTTAGTTATCATGGAACTCTATATTGAGCCACTGGCGAACAATGCCGGCATAATGATCAGGGCATCGTGCTGGTAAAACATTTCAATTCGGTAGTTTAACGGCAATTCATCCAATTCATTAATTAAAAAAATTTGCAACGTTTCCAAATATGAATTATGGTTTAAATTTTGATCAAAAAAATAGGGGCCAATAATGCTATGATACGAAACCGCGCCCCACACATTAACTTTTTTTAAACATTGTCGGCGACAAGTAATTCTAAAGTTTGGATTCGTCTCACTCCAGTACCGGCAATGTTGAGACAAAGCGACTCCGTTAGTTGAAAAGGTTGATTTATCGGAGAACATAATACGTTTATGAAATTAATATGAATTTAAATCTTCCAAAAATCTCTGTAGCCCATTTCTAAACAAAAATCCATATTCTTTTGGCTTCATCACCAGTTTCTAAAGTTTGCCAAAATTGCGGTTTAAATATTCTTTGTAAATGATTAACAGATTTATGATGTTGTCACAAAGCCATTGTGGCCGCAGAACACAACAAACACACACACAAAACTCCCTGTTATTATTGTCCTCATTCTTAAAGACAACCTTGGAGCTTCCCTTGCTGAATGAACGGCGAGAATTGAAGCAGCAGCGTCTTCATCCAACAATTTCTTTGACTTCTTAATGTTTAAAGCCTGTTTTAAGGAATTTGGTCACCAGGTTTTTTGCTCCGAAATTTCAAATGGTAACTTTCGAGTATTTTTGATTTAATTTTCTAATAACAACTCGGTAGCACTCTTCCCCAGTTCCGTAACATTGAATTAGATATATTCTTCGTTGTAAAGTCAACATTATAGCATAAATACCGTTAAAATTACCGAAAATTTAATTTTCAATGAAGTCCGCCTGCTAGAGGCACTTCCAAAAAAAAATTTTCTAAATTTTGAAGAAAAGTGATATCTCGAGAACCGTTCGAGTTAAATAAAAAGTAATTTGTATTTTGGGGGTTTAAGCACACGCAGAATAAATCATCATTTTTCCTCTTTTAAAGTCGATCGGGGGACATACTGTATATTAAAATTTATATATACAAAGAAATTTAAAATATTCGATCATTTATTCCATGAGTAGATTAAGGGTCATATTTATAGTCCGTGCTTGAGGTTGTGTCGATGCTTGAGCACGCGATTCTGACAGATTTGTAATGACATTTATGTCAAAATCGCGTGCTCAAGCATCGACACAACCTCAAGCACGGACTATAAATATGACCCTAAGTAGAATAAATGGGTGAAGTTCTAATCCAAAGTTGAGTCTTCTATACCCAAACTTGTAGCTGAAATTGTTCATAGCCCTCGCTATTTCTTATCTGGATTTGATTGCAATATATTTTTTATTTATCACTCATTTGTAGCCTGATACTAATTAAGCAAGTGGATTTCTTATTTATTACAGAACTCGATATTTCAACACCACATTTCCATTCCAAAAAGAAAATGTGAACTAGGATTCTTTGCATACTTTGGCATTAAATATTTCCAACTTATTAACTCATGTTAGCTTTGTAAAACCAATTTGCATAGAAAAGTAGTTCTTCAACAATGTATAATGGAAAAGTCTGTCTACTAAATGGTAAGCAAACTTTATTGAAATATTTCGCACCACTCCTTTTTGTTCGTCCACTATCTAATATATCCGGAACGCAATTTATTGTTTATTATACCGTAATAGCTCCGCCTGGAATTTTCAATTTAATAACCTCGACGAAATAAAATACGAGTATTTTTATGGACCTTCGGAATTCGTTTTATCGTAAATACATCTTTTCAAAAACCGGCAGAGAAAAAAATCAATATATAATGATATAGCCCGTCAATTTCAGCGCAATAAAAGAGAAATAATGGGTTTTTAGAACAGTTCCCTTTCGGTTGATGAATTGGTTGTCAGAAACACCTGCGTGATGTCCACAGTGCCGGCGGAAAGAAATTCTAACTTGGCACAGCCGATGAAAACTTCTCTCGCGCACGAAACAATGGTTTCGTATTCGCAAAATTAATTGACGCCACCTTAATATTCAGAAGAAAAGCCTTCTCGAAACTTTTCCGTCCGGGAACCGTATTTAAAAGTGTAAAGTAGCTCTCGACAAAGCTGATTTCATTGCCTGATGTATAATTCCTCCGCAAGACGGTACTAATGCATTCGACGTTGCATTGTAAAAATTTATTCGATGCTGCGGCTGCTTTGATTTTTATTGCTCCATAGCAGAATAGAAAGAAAAAAATAAAGAGCTCAAGCGAAGCTAAGGCGATTCGGCATGAATTAATTAAGGCTTTCTTCTCATAAATTTCTGACGAGTGTTTAATTTTAAGTGTCCTTTCTGATATCTAATGGAAGATGTTTTCATTCGAAAGTTCGCTGTATTGAATACGAAATTTGTTTGCCGTCGATTACTAAATATTTTTGTTAGACATTAAGAATATTTTTTTGAGTTAATACTTAATTTCCTTATTATGAATAATGAAACAAACAGATTAGCAAAATAAATTGAATTCTGAATCTGACTTAGTAGGACACAAACATCAATGCTGTGACACTTTAGCAACTCAAACAACAAGCAGGAAAACTAGGAATTCTTTAATGTCACGGCAAAAATATTCATTTGACATTTGATATAATTAAGAAATCCAGTGTATAATTTCTTTACTATACTAAAGAAAAATACGTTTTAAAAAGTTATAGATGAAATACGGACAATGAAAGAACAACAAACATTGTTAATAATAACGACCTCTACTATGATATGTTTCTCTACTTAACCAGAATGTGAATTTAAATTCACCAATAAAAGCGGATGCCATGAGACTGTCCAGCAATAATATAAAATTTTATAAAGGTTGATTGCATATACTCAAAAGGTTGAGAAGGTTCTCAATATTAGAGACCAAGAAATCATTGATGAAATAATAAATAATACTATTGTTATAATTCGGTTAACGAAAAGATATGGCAGGAGAGCAAAAGATCAATATTGCTTTTTTAATCTGTGGTGGGTGATAGTTGCAGCGACTTTTCAATCTGTATCATGTGTCTGACTATTGCAACTCTTACTATGCGATTTGCATGCGTGTGATTGTGTTCAATGGCCTGTAATTGTATTCAATATGAGAAGAACTATTGGATTGAGCTCAATGAGAGATGGAACATCACTGTTGGAAATTTCAGGAGCTAGCAAGCCTATTACTTAATATAAATTTATAAGAACAAAACAAGCGGAACAGAGAGAAAGTGTTTAATTATAAAAACATAAATGAAAGAAGAGAAAAGAGGAAAAGATGTTACCAATATGTCAATCCAGTATTTGTAGAAGAGGAAGAGAGAACAGGACTTACCGTCGTCTTTTCTGAAAAACTTGAGGCCTGAAATCTCGATGATAAGCTGGACGTTGCAGCATTCACTTTGTTATTATAAAAAAAGCAATCCCAAGGGTACAGTAAATGAAGCAAACAAAAAAAAGAATTTAAAACAAAAGATTAACAATGTGGTATCTATATTGAATGTAACAAATATTGCAATATTTAATTCAAAAAGAAACTTTTAACAAATAACTAATCAAGTGATATTGAATACATAAAGAAATTTACTCAAAAACTAATGTCAGCTTTGAGGTTAGAATATCACTTTTGGTGTTCGGTAGATGAAGGAAAGAGGAAAAAATGAAACACAAAATTTATTCATTATTTATTATCTCCATCCCAGCTGCCGCAGATTCTTTTTAGACAATTGTTAAGACCCGGGGAAGCCACTGAGTTTTCACCTGACGGCAAATGTTGGAATGTTGAGACCTGTAATAAACCCAGAAAACTAGAGGAAACAAAACCGGACGAGCACCGATTATTGAAATGAAATTTTGAGGTTAAGTTCGTTCAAATAAAGAGTAAAAAACTGACTAATTAAATTAAATCCGATTTGCATAACCGTACTCACTGCAGAGTAGTAGGTAGTGAAACCTAACTGAAGGATTGTTGGAATGGCAGTGTCTTGGAATCGGCGGTTGACAGGCTAGCCCTGATGTTCGGCTTCGGTCCTTATTTTATACTCGACAAAGTATAAAATGTGCCAATGTAGTGACCATTTGACCAATGTTAATTCGCTTTTTACTTTTTACAATTTTATGAGTAAAATGCATACAATTTGTGTGTTGTGGAAATACATTAATTAATGTTTTTAAATAAATACAAAGGATTAGTGAAATTGTAAACTGCTAATAATTAATTTTATGGATTGGGATGTTGAATGCAACAAAAAAAAGAGATATACGTTGAGTTGTTTATTTAAAGGGATATTTGTGCATAAATTGTGGCAGTAACTTCATATCTAGTAGAAAATGAGAATCAACGAATTCAAATTGTCGAAAGAAATCTAATAAACGGTGAAAAACAAATTGCAAATCTAACAACTTACTTGACTATAGTTAGATCTATGGTAATATACACGTCACTAGTATAGAAGCCAAAATAGAAAAATAAGCAGGGCGAAGTCTTAATGCAAAAAATATAGCGACTTGGTAATGTGAACGTTAGAGGTGCAACTTGCCTCTGCCCTCCCACTGTGATGGAGACTCTACTAGAACACATTCCTTTGCACTTATAGGTGAAGAGGGAGGTGGTGATGGTAGTCATCTTCGTCTTCAAAGAGAGTTAAAGAGCTCTAAATGCTCTAGGTACGTTTGCTTTTGAGCTTTGACGTGGAACTGTCTGCTCACTCTCAAAGGTCTAGTCCAAAGGAACACAGTAACACTGATATACCGGAGATGTGAGGGTAATTAGGTTGCCAATGCCTTGCAAAACAAAGCACGGAGTCTCTACTCATTGGAACAGTGCTATTATATAGCCTAATTAAGAGCCACTTTAGAATTCGTCTTCAAGAGTCTGAACAAGAAACTTCACTCTAAATTAACATTCTGAAGATAATCAAAAAGCGCACCATCATCAACACCATATAACGGCTTTATTTGCTGGCCATGGTGTTTCGAGGTACCACCTCAAGAAGATGAGTAGGCAGTGATAAATGCAGATTCTGTTCAGAACAGTGGGAAACGGCAGAACACACCATGTCCGACTACGTAGTTGTGGTTCGACAAAGGTATTATCACCTCGAGCAGGGGCATTCAGAACTGGCTGATGTGAGAGGTATAGCCACCAACAACATACTTCCTTAAAAGCCTAGAAATCAATTTGGACTAAAAGATTAGATTAATAGATCTTATAGGTCGCAATAAAGAGAGGTACTAAATGTCTAATCGAGCCACTAACAATCTAATCTAACCTGAACGCTAGACCACAACGTCTCCTCTATAATTTACTTCTCATGACATAGATATAAATAACTAGATAATATAACGGATATCAGACAATCTAAATAATAATACATTAAAATATAAATATAAATAAATTTAAAAATTTAAAATTACATTTTTAAAAGTAGAAAAAAAGGATTGTAAAACAATAAAAACAATGCGATCGAGTAAATCTTTATTATTGCTAGGATATTGTAGAAAAAGTTGTCGTTGAAACTACTCTAGGTTTCGTATGTTTCACTTTCCTTCTTATTTCATGTACATATTAGGTTTTGTACTCTAGTATTTGCCACACAATCTGTGGAAAGCTTGATCATGGTAATTCTAGAAGAAAATTAAATTTATTTCGTCTAACATTCTTACTAATCAACGTTTTATAGTAAGTTAAACTGAGCATCATAATAATGTTATGTTAAGAGAAAGATCCCAGCTTAGAAAGGGTATTGTACACGTCCAAAATATTTCTAAACAAGCATATATCCATAACGCCCTCTGTGTAATTAAAGCACGTTGTCATGTTATATCGCGAAAATTTAAAATCCAATTTGATTAATTCAGCTTACACATTCGGCAAGATAGTTTCATCTCCTAGCAGTAAATCACACGATATATACCAGAGTATGCATATCGAATTACAGTAAGTAAAACGAGGGGATCTTGTGACGTGATGGATAAATAGTGGCGTTAGTTGTAGTGACGCAGGATGTGAGAATCCTCTTCACGTAAATTAGCTAGGCGCCTCTCGGTCTGCCACTGGAGCTGGTTGCCGGTTGGGCTTGCGGAGAAGGTGGATTCTAATTTTATCAGACGAATTATACAGTTTGCGTTGGCGTGTCCTCTCCCTATTTGCATTTGCCTTTCGTAACAACCGAGGATGAGCTGACGGATTAGGTCCGACAACTTTGCATTCGCGCCGCACACCAGCGCCACCTCACCGTGTTTAAATACAGCAATTACAGCGCACACAACTGCTTGTGTTCTGTGCTATACTTGAGGCGTTGTTGTAATTACGAATTCGGTATGTATAAGGATTAGGATCGTAAGAGGGCAAGTTTGAGCTAACGAAGAAATTAGGCGATGAAAATTGCAAGGTGTAACATAAAATAATTATATTTGCTAAAATTTTTCAAACATTTATTTTGTGACTTCTCTTTACCCTCAACATCATTGAGAAACAACCTTATTTTCATTTCTCAGTAAGTTTTCAAACCAAAAAAGTTGTCAGTCGTTACCTCTATACCTTTTTTATCTCCTCAAATATTCTACATATGTTGTACATTCATAAATATACAGTTATTGATTATTTGAGACAATACTCTTTGATTCCAATTAATAAAGCATTATTAAGTAAAGTGCGTATCCATGTCTGTATATCCTCCATATTCTCGCAGCAGGTAAAAGCGAAACCGTGTATTTTTTATATTTACAGATACAAGTAGCTCTGCAGCAGGTTTCGGTAATACGAATTGTAAATTTAAAAGCGATTTATGTTGTATCTATATGAGAAAGTTTTTGTTGTATATCTGCCGAAGCCACATGAATTACCAAGGAATTAGACAGCAACACGCTTTATTTCACTTTCTTGTTATTATTTATTGCACTTTTTCTTAAACATAGATTTAAAGACATCATTTGTCTAAATAAATTACAGTTTTCATATACTTCCTTTTTTGCTTCTCCCGCAGAATTCTGCTGCCCTCTATATTCCAATTTCTAGCATATTATATTCTTTCTCATAAACATCACAGCCTATTTTCATATTTAGACACAGCAGCATCATATTGTTTCATTTGTGTCTTCTTTTTTGCGTTTAAATTTTGATTTGCTTTATTGTGTAGGTAGTAGGAAAGTGCTTTTTCAAAATTTTCTTGCTTATTTATTAATGTATGTATTCTGTATATATTAATTAAGTAAGGAAAACTATTTTTTCGAAACGTTACGTTCCACATACGAAATTAAATTGATTATGTAAAACAATCGATTATTTACTTAACCGTATCAAAAAAAAAATAAATTTGAAGAGTTAACGGTTAATTAAATGTTAAAAACAAACAACGAACCCGCGTGCAAACCAATGAAAAATAATTTTATTAGAGACTAGCGGGACTGACAATTTAGAAATTGGTCGAGGTACATCGGTGTCTGCAATTACTGAATTTTGTTGTGTACTGTCAGGTGGTGTTATTTCCGACGTCAAACACTAGATGGCATGGAGTTGGAATTAGTACATTGTCTACATCTGTTTTCATTGCACTCGTTTGCAGGGTGATTTCCAACAATATACCATGAGCGCCTATTACAGGCATTTTCTGGATTTTTTAAAAAATTAACAAGAATTTATTAATGCTCTCAAATTGTGTTTAAATCGCACAATATTTTTTGACCAAACTTTATACCTACGAGTATAGCTGATTTAGATATGGTAACACTAGAATACACCATTTTAAACAAAGCCAATATTTCAACTTCTTTTTAGGAATAAAGATAATAAATATAAAGATAAACAGATAATTAACGAATTCAACATAATCCATTCATTCCATCTGGGATGTGGCGCAACAAACATGTACATACATATGTCACTCACAAGAATATTTAGACAGAAGAATTTCTCCACATAACTAGGATGTTAGTTACAAAAAACAATTGCTATCCTATAAAATTTGCTACCAAATCCATAAAAGAATTATAACTCTACAGCATTATCCAGATATGTTAGAAATAATAGTAAATTTAATTATAATCAACTTAATATTTCAAATGTAGAACAAAACTACCATAAAAGAATATAAAAGAAAACGATTCATATAAAACAAAACTAAAAATAATTATAGATAAAACTTATTATTTTTCTAATTTGTAACAGATTATTACATTTACATTATTATCATATAGATATATAGATATTAAATAAATTTCCAAAAATATTTGACTAGAATGCATTTGGAATGTATGTAGATGTTTCCTCTGTACCCTTTAAGACTGTAGACCTGTACGACTTTAAAGTACCTTTGAGTATTTATATCTTTATTTTATACCATTTTTTTTATTTAACCTTTAGCAAATGTGCCCAGAAAAAAGATTTAGCAAAAAATATTTGGAAGTATTGTGTGAAAACTAAAATCGCACAAAAATATATTTTTCAATAGAATTATTGAAAATAAACCTCCATGAAAAAAAAATAAACAAAATATTACTACTGTGTTTCATGCCAACTGATCCTGGTTTAAGTTATTTGCAAATAATCACGCAAAGTGGAACATAGATTATTAAATTAAATTCCAACTAGAACTGTTGCATTTATTTTTTCTTTGAGATACATTAAAGTAAACCTAACGGGGACATAAAGTAATATTCTCTTTCTATGTTATTTTTCAAAATTTAAATCGACTGTTTGGACAATTCGGAAACTCCTGCTCCTACTTCAATATCTTTCTTAACTTATACGGATCGATAGCCGCAGTGGTTAGGCAGCTGACTATCGTTGTGGCCGAGGTTCAATTCTCTGGAGGGACGGTGACAATTTTTTTAGAAGATTGAAATCCGGATCGACTTACCATTCGCTGTTGGGAGCAAAATGATTAACAGCGCGGCATTATATATAAAAGGCGATATGATGCTGTCAGAAAGCCATTTGAACACAATTTACACACACAAAACTACACCGCGAGAGTTGCAGTGATCGCCAGACAAGTAATACAGCTTACGGCGTCGCTGCAACCACGCACCCACCACCCATTAATTTCAAAAATATAAACATGGGCAGAGTGTTTCATTTGAAAAAGGCAAGTTGAATACAAATTCCATAATAACACGAAATATATGTTTTGGTAATATCCTACTTAAAACCAATAAACTTTTGTTTAACAATTTCTACGATTTCAAGAATTTTTAAGTGTGTTGGTATATTTGAATCGCCAAAATTCCAAAAAAGAAAAGATTTTATAGCCAGAATAATAACTAAAATGTAAGTTTCTACTCTAGCGATTGCAATCAATAACATTAATAATGTTGTATATGTTAATTAGGTTTGAAGATGTAAAAAATGGACGCCTGTTGGGTACTTAGACGTTTGATAAACGTGTATTATAGAGAACAATTCTCGCTATAATATTAAGGGAATTTATTAAAGAATTCAATGACTGAGGTAGATGTAGTAAGTTAGGTCGGCATCAGGTAATTGCCTAAAGTAAGACTGCTGGTGTTATTGAGAATACTGTTCAAATTTTCCAATTATTTTCGAAATTTTATAACACTAATTCTACTTCTATACTAATTCATATCAACATAAAAAGTCGAAAATTTAAAGTTTTAAGTAAATATTTTTGGTGAATAGATTTGCTTATACCATACGCATACACAACTTGCTAAAATTTATTACCATTAGGTGGTCCAATCTTTATGGCCAATCTCAATCAATCACCCTGTATACGTTTTAATTATCGTTGTTTATATGATAGAAGTTTTACCTGTTTATAAACTGTCGTTCAGTGTGAATTAAATTTTTAAGAGATGGATTTTTCATAGCAAAAGTTAAGTGACAATATTGCTTTAAAATAATACTTCACTTTAAAATAATACTAATTTCACGAAAATTGCTCAGCACAAAATTTGAGTTCCAACAAATTTAATTTTTTAAAATTTAGGTATTAACGGTATTAATTATTTGAACGAGTCGATGGCCGCAGTGGTTAGGCGGCTGACTATTGTTGTGAGAGGACGATAGGTGCCGGGGTTCAATTCTCTGGAGGGACGGTGACATTTTTTCAGAGAGTTTAATCCCGGATCGACTTGCCATTCGCTGTTGGGAGCAAAGTGATTAACAGCGCGGCATCATAAAAGGCGATATGATGCTGTCACAAAGCCATTTAAACAGAACTTACACACACTAAAATACACCGCAAGAGTTGCAGTGATAGCCAGACAAGTAATACAGCTTACGGAGTCACTGCAACTAAGCACCCACCACACATAAAAAAAATAAAAAAAAAAAAACCTGGTTCTTGTCTTTTCGTGATCGTGTCTCTTATTCTAACAACCCTTTTAAATGGTTCATCTCTATTTTGTATTCAATAAAGATAGATATTTTTACTTGTTTGGCGTGATAATAATTGATGATTGTTAAGTCTTTTGTGACATTTCACTACAACTCCTTGGACCTATTGTGACGGCAAAAATCTGTATCAAATGCTGATGACTTATCGTTCATCAAAACTACATGAATACTATTGTTGGTATTACTGCAAATGGATTGCCTAATTATTTATATATAATTTCATGAAAAATACTTCAAAATAACTAGTTAGGCTTGAGGGAAACTATTTTTTTTCCGCAGAAGAATGTGAACTAATTATCCAGAAGAAAATTAACCATCAAAATTAGCGATGCTGGATTTGCATTTTTTAAAAAGAAAGATGGCACAAATGGTAGCTTAACTTATTTCACCCTAATTCTTAAAGAAAATTGGGTAATAAAACAAGCTCTAAACAAAAATATTATACAATATACTTGCCTACAGCCGCGATTACCCTGTTTACCTTGAAAGTAAATAAAAGAAAATCTCAACCGTGCGAAAAGCTACCCTTTTGCATAACAAGTCAGTTATCGCAGCGAATCCCTAGCCACTCTCATCTGCCTATTTTGAATGTACATATATACGCATACAAACACAGATACAGTGCGAATACACATATATATGTATACATATATAGATATATAGAACATCGGGTGTACCGCGCGTAAACGAGTTTTCAACGCCTGAAATTGATTCTAGCATCGGGTGAAGAAGAAATCCGCGAGAGAAGACATTCAGCACACTCTCGACAGCGCCCGCAGGCGGCCTTGTCCCCCGTACAACGTTTCCGGGTTTCAGCCCCGGAGTCTGCGCACCTCCCCACCCGGAACACACTGTTGTAGTGTGTGTAGTGCGCGTTTCGGTCGTGCATCAGGAATATGTGCGTTTCTTGCACGGTATGACCGTTCTGCAATGTATTTGCATCCTGCATACGATGCAATGTGCTCTATACGGACCTGTTAGCATTTTACTAATGACGAGTTCATCGATCAAAGTCGACCGAGGACGGCAATCGACGGAAGGAACTGAGATATTCCGTTTAAAATAAAGAGGTCATCCAATCTAATACTTACATTACAACAGAAAAATATATTTACTCGTAATCAGCTGTGTTGTAATTTTATCGAACGCTTTCAGTGTTTCTTGCATGCATGTCATCTGTTCCTTTAATAAAAAAAGAAGGGTTTTCACGTATATGTAGTATTCAGCACGCCGCCACAATGCTGTATTATTCACGGGATCTGTTGAATAGTAGCGTTTAAAGAGACTGGGGCATCACGAGGAACAGTGTAACAGCAGGGGATGTAAAAGTAAAGCGGATAGATGGAAATGCGGTCATTTATGTTGTTTTTGGCGAAAGGAGTTTGCGCGTTGCGAAGCTAATGTTGATATATTGGTAAGTTTAACAGATGACGTATTAGTTTACGCATCAATACGTTTTAGTGATGTTTTCGCTATACTGACAACGTATTAAATTAATTATTACAACTTGTATTTTATTAAACTTTGAGTAGGTAGAATATTATTTAGACATTACCACATCAGGGTCGATTAGCGCATTGTTGCTTCTTTTTTAAACTCGGTCAAGGACGGGGAAACCAGTAAACAGTAGACTCGGCTCGTTCTTGAAAAATATGTCTGTGCTTGGCAACTAGTATAAAGCCACTAATCTGTTTTTATCATCTGTCATCATCCTCTTTGCTGAAATAACTTTTTGCTAATTCTAAAGAGGTATTATATATAGAATTTTAACAATTATTATCTCTCTATTAAATTGGGCTTCTAACTAAATAACTTAGCAATATATTTAGTAAATATATGTTGTGCCCATCTGTGCAATTCCAATTGTTGCTAAGCTCGAGTATGACATTTACTTTGCCATAATTTTTCATACAAATGCTCTAATTGCTCACAATATATTACAGCTATAATTGCCCATAAAAAAATTTGGATGGAAGTCGCTTTTTACTGTCGGTTCTTTTCTGCTAAGCACTACCCATCTGTTTTCTGTTTTTTTTACGACATTATTAAAATGAAAACGTTAACATATATGTACCTACACGGTAGGTAATAAAAGATATTCTGGGTCCTCAAAGTAGTTTTAAAATTTCTCTATCATGTGAAGCTTTTGAAATATTTTATTGAATAATATTGTCCTAAAAATCCCCTTCCCTCCTCCATCCACCCCTCTCCATTACTCATTAAATTAAGTAAAGGAAAGTAACAAAGAAAAGAATAATCTGAATGAATCTGAAAAAAACTGTTGGATTTTATTGAATCTTGACCCAAGTATGTTCACCGATATTGCGATAATAATTTTTGAGACAAATCAGTGCAACTTTAGAAATTAATTACTCTTTAGCCACTAGTTGCCGAGATAGTACTGCGCGTTTTAAGATGAGATATTGCAGAAGACTCTATACGTCTTCTACCATAATTTGTTGAATTTCATATCTAATTGTTTCTTGAAGCTCTACCAGATAATACAGCCCGTTCTTAAAAATATTACCAAATAAATAAAAATCGGTGCACCAATCAATTAATCACTTTACCCTCGATAGGGAATGGTACATCGATCGGAACACAATTCTCTAAAAAAATGTCATCATTCCTTTTCCCGCTCGCATCAACGGGTAGCTGCTTAACCACTGCGGCTATGGAGCCTGAAATGTGATTTTTTTTAATGTTTTAAATGTCAATAGTCTACATAATAAACGCAGGGTGTAACTGCAACAATGCCCGTGAAAGTCGAATTCTAAATCTAGTATTCAGAAATATTGACGTTGTTTTTTTAACCGTTTTTTTGTTAAACAATAAAATTTCCTCACAATTCTGTGACTTCTTCATGAAATTATATTAATTAAAAAGAATTTAGATTAGAAATATCGAAAATAAAGATTTTATTATTAAAGGACCGAAAAACCCGTACAAATTTTATTGTGTGTTCAGCAATAGCAGTTAATGTGGAGCAACAAGTAACTCCTATGTTGAAGTCTTCTGGGTGTTGTCGCGTAGATAAGTTTGCACCTGACGACAGCAACAAGATAAGCCACACCGTGTATCGTAAGAAAACGCACCGATATCTACACGCTACGTCAGATCATCACCTGCAAAAAAAGAGATCCCTTATCAACACTTTGCTAAGAAGAGCAGAGAAGATAAACGATAAGGAATACAGATCATCTGAGGTTTAACATGTATGTACAGGGTAGTCAGATAAGAATGCAAAGTGCTGTATCTCTGAAACTATTCGTCGCAGAGACTTACGGTACAAAATTTTATGACTAAAGTGGTCAAAAGAAGACCGTGGAAAGTATTTTCAGATTTCCAAGATGGTCGCCAGGGGGCGTAACCGGCATCTTAAACGTTTAAGGTGATTTTTCACTGAAATCTACCCAGTAAATGTTACCAAAAAATATGTGCTTTTTAAAGCTAAACTTTACTCGAGTAATTTTTGTTTAACACTTTTTGACGTATCTCTTAAAATAAAGTGGTGGGGGGTAATTAAATGTTTTTCTAAATAAATAGCTGTAATTCCTAAACGACTGAACTGATTTTAACAGACTTGGTCTCATTGAAAAAAGGATTGCCCGACATGTCAAACGTTCCATTAGCTCACAGTATTTAAAGAGAGGAAAAAAAATAGTAATAACAGCGAAAACTATTATAGCGATATTATTAAAAATTGTTTATTAAACAAAACCATACATTAGACTTGAAAACTCGTAAGATGATAATTAAAATTGTAATTTACTTATTATAGAAATTTTAATACATCTCTTAGTCTTTCACCAATAGAAACAACTTTGGGGTTTTCTACTATTCCAAGGATCTGACAAAAAAAAATAGTTGAAATATCCTTTTCATTGGCAATAATTTTTTTTTTGCTTGTCAATACAATTTAATGCAATAACACTTATATTGTCGCCAACAACCTCTTGTACAATACACACATGTGTAAACTTTTGTGAATTTCGCTTGCTTTTTTAGTTGATTAATGTGTTCTGAAGGCTCTATTCTTTCAATCTCTTCTTCTTCCTTTTCCTCCTCGATGTTCCACATCTTCATTATCTTCACTTGATATATCTGATTCTAGTTTTTTAACCCTTTTTGTTTTATTTTCTTCTAACTTATTTTTACTTTGTCTTTTTTCTTCCCTTTGAATCTTTAATCTTAATCTATTAAGTTTCTCTTTTATTTTTCGTTCTTTTTCTAATATTTTTTTTCTGTTGTATTCCTGCCATGGTTCAGATCACCGATGGTATCTTTTCCTATTTTCGCTTTTTAACATCTTTGGTTTTTTCGCCACGTGTGTAATCGTTTAATTTTCGATTTAAATTCTTTTGTGGTTGTACAATTTTAACATTTCAATTGAATGGATATGCAATAAAATCACATTAAAGTGTATGGCTATCTTCCTCGTCTAAGAAAATTTTTCAGTCCATACACTAGATAAAACTTGGATTTACCATTACACTCCAGAAACAAAAATACAATCAAAACAATAGACTTGACTTGACCGAAGAACGTGTCCCAAAGAAAGCAAACACTGGTCTCTCGCAGATAGGGTCATGGTTACAGTTTTTTCTTTTGTTAGGAATACAAAGGTGTAATTGCTACAGGTGATTGTATTGATTTGTCATAATATTATTGTAACCATACCAAAAATGATATGATGAGTTGGAGGTGGCCAATATTGTATCGAGCATTTCTTCTTTGCGTTGTGATTATGAAGTAAAGTGTACTGTACACATTATTAATTGTTGTATTGTTGAAAAATCCTTTCCTGAAGCTTGGAAACAAGCTCTTGTAGCGCAACTTTCGAAAATGACAGCGTCAGATTTATGACCTATTAGTATAATGATGAAATATTTTCTGTGCTTACCCATCCGGGTTCCGGTTTGGTCGTAGCTGGAAATCTGCTTTATTGAAAGTCAGTAATGATCTATTAACAGCGTGTGTTCATGGATGTGCCTCGGTGTTGATAATGCTGCAGGAACACTGTTGTATAATTTTTTGCGCAATCGATCACAATTGATAAAATTAGCTGACAGTGTTTCTGGGAAGCTTCTTTTAATTTCTAGTGTTCCTCAAGGCTCTATTATGGGTCCATTTTTATTCTCTAAATGTACTTGCGTCTTATTTGATTCTGTACGATTTTGTAATGTGCACATGTACTCTGATGATACACAAATTTATTACTCATTCCAAAGAATACGGTGAGTGCTGTTCAGGACGATTTGAATACTGTCTTCTGTCTCTGTTCACTCCATTTATTTCATATCAATTCGTCTCCGTTCAGTCCTCCGTTTTATTCTTTGACAATGAACAAATTCGTAATGAATTTGAACTTTAAATTACTGTAGATAATAATATTCTGCCGGTTGTGACGGAGGCTAAGAGTCTAGATTTAACTATAGATAACACCTTAGATATCACCAGCAAGTAAGCAATTATGTATGTATTTAAACTTGCATATGCCAACTTAAGAATTTGGTTCCCTCATAGATCATATTTACCGACCAAAGTTAAGCTAACGCGGTTCATGGTTCATGTATAGATGTTATAGACCACAAGCAGATACAGAGCGTGCAGAACTCATGTCTGAGATTTGTGTACAGTTTAAGGAAGTTTGAAACATATACCTTATCCTTATGTAAATGGTTACATATGAAAAATCGTTTCATATTGATACTTATGAGGATGTACCGTGCAATTACAACCAGGGCTCCTTCTTACCTTTACAAAAAAAAATTACATTCTGCATGTGCATCATGTTAATATCAGATCAAGAGGGCTTATCTTGTTACCCCAACTCCGAACAGCAATTTAATCGTCCTTTTACGTAACAATCTATAACCAGCTTCTTCGAATTATAGCATATTGTGTGCAGGAAGTGCTAGGGGTGCGGATTTCATCAATACCTTTTATTTTTAATTTAAAATAGAGATTATACACATATTCCATTAAAGTATTCATGTTTTATTTATGCTGCTGAACGGCAAACTCTCCAGATACCTAACAAAAATTATTGGTATTATGGACATACTCATGAGACATTGCGAATCGTAAATATATTTAATTAGCACGACTATTATAAATGGACTTCATTTGATCAGCATAATCGGTCTACAATGTCTTATATTCCGACATATACACAGACCTATTAAGTCTTTGATTTAGTAGAGTCTAGGGAAAGGAGAGTTAAAGATGCAGAAATCAAAGCCGAAGATGTTAAAACTAAGCACAACTAAGCACTTCTTAATATTTTTTGCTGGTAAATCAACGTATTTTTAAACATTAATTTAATACATTAGAAATATGAGATTTCTAGGAAACTCGACGAAATTGAGAATTATAATAGAAATCTATATAAGTCGTATGTAATAGAAAGAAATGTGTTGACCTGCGTAATTGGCAACACCCACACCGCATCATCATCGACCTGAATAAAAGTATATTAAGCTCCTTTAAATAAATTGCCATCAATATATAAGAATGACGAAACTAAACGCACATCAACTTCAACGCAATATTACAGTCTTTACTTGGGAAATAGAAGTCACTTGGGCTGATCAAGTTACCATATTTCATGCTCATCTTGCGAGAGAAAAAGGAATCCAAAAGCAATAAACGAAATACGAATCTTCCGTTTTATTAAATTCTTATACCAATCACCCCATGTTCTTTATTTGGATGTATTGAATTATTTCGCCCATTTTATCGCTCGTCCAAATTAGAACAAACATAAGAAGATCGTTTAGTCGTAGTATACAGGATTCGGGATCGAAGCAAGAATAGCTTCCTAAATAGCTACCCGAGAGTGTATACAAGCTACGCTTCATCAGAGGGCAGTATAGCCTTTAATTACCATCCGCTTCGTTGAATGTAAAGCCCACGGTTGGCGCGCGTCATTACGGTCATCTAATGGACGGACGAGAGGAACCTTAATGCTGTTCAGGACTTTTCGTTAGCCGGTATCAGCCGCTTGTACAGCTAATATCGTCGGCTTTCTATCTGTACAAGCTAAACCTTTCGGACGTCTATGGAACACGAGAAATCGAATACTGCTGTATCTGCAAAATTCCCCGGAGTTAGGATTTTAAAATATCTCAGTGAGCTAGGTTCAAAATAGACCTCGACAGATTGACCTTTAGTTGATGTTCTACATTGTAAGAGTTGAGTTTAAAATTTATGTGTAGGAAGATTGAAGATGGCGTATGATGAACTATTCAGATCAACTGGAATTTGCAATAGATGCTGATTGTGAGTACAGGTCAATATATTATAAATATATTCTTGTCGAAGGTAGTGCTAAGTATCTCTTATTGTATACATTTTTAAACAATTTTGGTCTGTTTTGCATATTCTATACTCCACAGACTATACAGAGGCTGAACCAAAGAACTTGGTCTTCGTTATCTCTGTTTCCTTCGTGGACGCTAAATATGTCTTTTTATTGCTGTTATGTATATGTTTTTGATAGATATAATACAGAATATATTATATATCATAGAGCTTAAGATTATTTTTGTCATTATTTATATGGAGATCTCAGAAATCATCTACATACGCTTTTACTCATATCATACTACATGTAATGGAAATTCACCAAACTCTTATCAGCGCTGGCACTCGTTAACATAACTAGTGTGATCCCTACATCATTACAAAAAACAAGAAATGTACTTTAGAAAATGTCATGGCCAATTATAGCTTCCAACAGCGGGCTGGAGAAGATGTAAAATGGCAACAGATTTCTTTTCAGTATGTTTAGCAGTTCTAAAAACCTTAGGAAGATTGAACGATGAGGTTAGGTTTTTCGGGATGGTTAAATTGGCTGTCATTTTTGTCTTCCATAACCTATTACTTTCTTATATACCAACGATTATATAGATCAATAATGAATAAAAGGCGAAGAAGAGTTTTTTCCATTTACTTTCTTCTACTTAACTTGTTTTTATGTATATTTGTTTTGTGCTGAATGTTTGACTTAACCACCACTTCGTCGTAGACTGTACGCTTCTGTCCTGACTGCTGGAGCATTAGACAAGCAAGCAAATTACGAAATCTTCAAATCTTCTATTGTAGCCTCATCTTAGATTATGCTGTTAAGTCTCTAAAGTCCATAATCTATTTACATATACGCTTACTTTTCTACTGTCTTGAGGCAGTCCTCACCATTTAAAGCGTATTATACTTGTGTCTCAATAATCTGAAAATATAAATTTTTCTCAATAGTTTTAGTTTTTATAGCTGAAATTTATTTCACTCTTCAAACAAGTGCAACGAGTTTCTGCTCTATAACTGGGATGGTGCTTTGCTTTGAATGATCTTTTAATTACGGAACTGTTTTCTTGGGCAGGTGTTTCCTTTCAAATTCGACACTCTCGAATAACCATTTAGTAGCTTGGGCAGTAAGTAATTGGCTGGTTCAGTTCAGTGTGTAAATCTTTATATGACATCGACCAAAAAGGCCACCTACCTATGTATCCGTTATTGTTGGACAATCAATTTCAACTCTTTTTTTCTAAGGGCGATAAAAATGCAATGCTCGAAGCTCTATAAAACGGTAGTCGATGTTAGATTAGATAAGGGAATTATTTCTATCGTTTTGATCTGCTCTCCAATAGTCAACATGATTTTTCTCCCGGCAAGTTTACTGACGCTGCCGTTTTTAGTTTTTTGTTATTGCTGACTCTAGTATACCTTGTTTAACCATGTTGATTAACCTGTCACAAGCGTTCGACTGTGTTGAGAAAACGAAGAGGCTGGTCATAGAAGAGGAGGTCTGGTATAAGGATGTTCCAAAGAGGTCAGTGTTTGGACGAACTTTATTGCTTGTATTGTATAGTTGGTTTACTTGTTCAAGCATGTAATGCATCTAGACTGCTTGGTCTTTCTATTGACGAGGACTTAAAACGATCAGAAGGTGTTGCGCAGTTGTATCCTAGATTAGCCAGGTTATGCTATGCTATGGTATGCTTCTATTAACAGGATCAGGTAATGATTTTGCAGTAGTGTCATTGGCTTGACTAATTTCTATTCTAGGATGAGATATGTAGTCACATATTAGGTTTAGTGTTTGGATGTAAATCGTGGCTGTCTATTACAGAAAAGGGCAGTCAGAATTCTCAGTTTATAATGGAGGGATTTTTGTAAAGAAGTATTCGGACGGAATAGTTTATTAAATTTTTATGATTTATACATATTTAAGACTTTGTGTATAAATTGCCAGAATCTTTTGATATTAGTGTTACACTAATATCGATAAACTCGTTATCTTTCTAAAGAGTTACCAAACCTGTCAAACTTATCTACTTACCGCCACTTAGCTCGATTTTTATTCCCAGGGCGCCGCCACGTCTGATAGAATTACATGAAATAACCCGGGTTAAACACAAAATCACAAAATTTTAATTACTCAACGCATAGAATAATTAATCTAACAATATTAAAATTAAATTCTCTGGAGGGATGGTGACATCTTTTCAGAGAGTTTAATCCCGGATCGACTTGCCATTCGCTGTTGGGAGCAAAGTGATTAACAGCGCGGCATCATAAAAGGCGATATGATGCTGTCACAAAGCCATTTGAACACAACTTACACACACCAAACTACACCGCAAGAGTTGCATTGGTAGCCAGACAAGTAATACAGCTTCCGGAGTCACTGCAACTAAGCGCCCACCACACATTAAAAAAAATAATAATAAAAAAAATAAAACAATAGGTATTAATTAATAATTTAAAAACACTATTCGACTGCACTGATAGCTAGATTAATTCCTACATAGATGGCGCCGACTGTAATAAAAAGGAATGGTAAAATTCATTATGTACCATATACCACAGATAATGGCAAATAACACTAATTGGTAGAACTTGAAAACTATCCTAACAGTTAGAATATTTTTATTAAACTTCATGCTCTATAACAAACATTTTGCAACAATTTTGATATCTTGCCCCACTAAAGCTCAGTAAGTATTAGGTGTTGGAATTAATTCGTAGCGTTTTTTTTAATGAAAAAGAATATTTATTTTAAATACAAATAAAATAATAGCTTAATGAAAGTATTGCCCGTCGTTTTCTACTACTTTTGACCATCTTTCGTGCAGAACGCATGATCTTTAGATGCAATCCACGAATCGACCCATTATTGACAATCTTCTGGTCAGACAAGCCATGAGCCATCGGACGAAACAAATGGTAATCAGAGGGTGCGATATCTGGAGAATACGGCGGGTGAGGTAGGATTTGCCATTTAAGTGTTTCCAGATATGTTTGTACCGGTCTTACGACATGTGGAGGAGGATTGTCGTGCAGCAAAATGATTTAGTCGTGTTTTTGAAGTATTCCGGTCGTTTTTTTTACGGCTCAAGCGCATCAACTGCAGTCGGTAGCGATCCCCAGTTATGGTTTCATTCGGTTGCAGCAGTTCATAATAAATCACACCGCGCTGATCCCACCAAATACAGAGCAGGAGCTAAGACCCATGGATATTTGGCTTTGCCACTGATGCTGATTGTTGGCCGGGCTTAACCCATGACTTTTTGCGCTTCGGATTGTCGTACCGGATCCATTTTTCATCGCCAGTGACAATTCGATGCAAAAAACCTTTCCTTTTCGCCCGTTGAAGCAGCAGTTCACATGTCAAAAGTCTTCTCTCAATGTCCTTCGGTTTCGATTCATATGGAACCCAATGTCCTTCCTTCTGGATTATGCCGAAAGTTTTAAGACGTTTTCCTACCGTTGACATATTCAATAAATTATGGTGTTGTTATTTACGATTCATAAAGAGGTTGTATACAGCGAATAACATTCAATGACAGCTGCTTCGCGATGAATACATTACTGTCGGTAACAACGACATACTGTATTACCTACGCCATCTCTTGTAAAACGCTACGAATTAATTCCAACACCTAATAAAAAAATAGTTATTTACGAACCAAGTGCGTGAAATCATATTTCGCGAATGAGTGACCAGTTTAACACGAATTCGAGAAATGTTTCACGCACGAAGTTTGTACAATATTTTTTGTACGAGAACTATAATAATAATACATATTGTTAAATACGTTATCGTTTATGACCATATTATTAAGGTTAGGGATTTATGATTTTAAAATGTCACTAAATTAATCAAGTTCCAGGAAGTACCAACTTTACCTTTACGCACTCGTGCTTAAAGTGACTTTTTACGCACGCAAATCGAATCGTGAAATGACAGGTTTTGATAAGCGAGTACAAAATTGTTATTGAGGAACCAAGTGCGTGAAATCATATTTCGCGAATGAGTGACCAGTTTAAATACGTTATTGTTTATGACCATATATTATTCAGGTTAGAGATTTATGATTTTAAAATGTCACTGAATTAATCAAGTTCCAGTAAGTACCAACTTTACTTTTACGCAGTCGTGTTTAAAGTGACTTTTTACGCACGCAAATCGAATCGTGAAATGACAGGTTTTGATAGGCGAGTACAAAAAGATTATTTTTATGACACTTTTCCTCGTTTTGCGTTTAGCGGCTTTAGCAGACCAAGATATCAAAGAAATTTTATGACCTTTTTTATAGGGCATGAAACATTCTACAAAAATGTTCCGAATAACAATATTCTAACTGTTATAATTTTCAGGTACTACTATTGTTGACATTATGCACCAGTTCGTTAACTGACAGTGTGATTGATTGATTGAAGTTAAAAAAATTATCTCATTCAAACGCAAAATCCCATACCAACGTCAAAAATATGATGACCACCGTTACTGTACAGTAATTAAAATAAATTGCTTTCGCTTTACATTTTAAGCACAGCTTTAAACTTTACCTTAGAAACCAATTATAACTAACATATTTTTGGCAAGAGCGAGGAAACATCTACTACACATATATACGTATCATACTTTACATACTCTTAAAACTTTTTTGAGGCTGCAACTTTCTCCATAAACAGCGCAGATAGCTTTGGAACAAGTTTATCAAACGCTGAGAGGTATCAGTCTCGCTAAAATGTATCTTTCGTCGTAATTACACTTCAATTTGCTTCCTCGCAACTGGGGTCTTTCATTAAGCTAGAATATCAGCGAAGGAGAAATTGATTCTTCAATACGGTTATATTCAACGTAGCTTTTTACATGCCAGTGTTATTGATTAAATCTTTATCTGGCATCTGGGATATATTCAGTATTATTTATTGAAATTGTACATATTATCACTACGGTTTCGGTATTCTAAATTTAATTTTATAATTATATTAATTTGCAAATTGTGTAAAAGTTATTTTGGTACAAGAAATGAAGATGTTTTATAATACGGATTCTTCTTATTATACAATTTTTGTCTTTAAAATTCATGTTTTATAGTTCTTACAGGTTGGAATATTGTGAGATGATACCTAGGTGTTATGCACATTATAGAGCCTACCCGATTAGATTCTTGTATATAGCTGAATGTATTAAACGTTTTAGGATCCACTCCATGTATGCCTTCTTGGACGTTTTGGGCATGTACTGCCTCAACAAATTCACTAATGGAATAACGTTGCTGGCATCTGTTTATAAATATGTCCAACAAACTACTTATTACAGCAACTTATCAGTCTGCGTCCTAATTTTTCTGCCATTTAATCGTCAGAGCGTAGTACTCATAAAAAAAATGAAAGCAATTTAGACCCACTAATAGAGGAAAATATTCAACACTCCTACCAGCAGCACCCATAAGTCTCTCAAATTTTTGTGTCGAAAGAGTACTAAATACCAGCTAAGCAGAGCAGAGCTTTGCTCTGAGCGCATTTATCTGCGTCACAAGCATATCGTTTCTTTGAATAATTTGGTCGTATTTTGTTGATGTACTTGGTCGTGCTTTCGAGAATCTATTCGGATCACTTTAGTAGGAAAAAAATCTCCCAAACTTCTAAGACTCTTTACATTTCTACCAGGTCCGGTTAGTCCATCCTTTTGAGTAATCACATTCCCGATCCTAGTGTTTGGTGCTCTTACTATAGGAATTTTGTGCCAATTAGAGTATCCTCTAAAGAAACAGAATCACCAGGAGCATTTTTGTCTTCGGAAAATTGGTTATCCTGGAGTTCATTCAAGTTAGAGTCGTGACTACTTCCTTTTTTTTCTCATGATTGTAGATTGATTTGGCTACAAAAATGTAAATCGTAGTATAGACTAATCGTCATCGCAGATGCAAAGATAGCCATCTTCATATGATGTTCTCTGGGTTACTTTTTTCTAAATTAATTTCTGTCTTATGATGATATTAAGATAACTGTATTTATGACCCAACAGTTGCCATTAATTCAGTTTCTGGTTTAGTTTGTAAATTTTCGAACAGATTGGATGCTTTCCATTTGACAATTTGATTTCAAAAGGAATTTTTTTTAATTACAAATCAAGTAGGTAGTATAAAATTGTATAATAAATGTCGAATTACAATTATGTTTAATGTATGTAATATTTTATAACGACAATTTGCATATGATTCAGAGAATTCAAATTTATCATTTATAAATAGATCTTTGTTAGAGAGTATTTATTATGCTTCTATTTGTCTAACATACGTGTAGCAGTTACTGATGTAATTGCGGACAAACATGTTATATCACCGTATTCTAACAAAGAGCGTCTGTTTAGAACAATCATTTTCAGGAAAGCCATAAAAGTACGTTTAGCACTCACACATTGATCGAAATTAAATTGAGTTTACCGCTCAGACTTTGACATTTAATTTTGTAGTTAAACGTTAGAACTATGTAGCTTGTGCCACTATAAATTTGTCGTTAAACTTTTATAGAAGTGTCTGCTTTTATATGTTGTGCCTTCATAAATAAAGTAGCAGAAAACAAGTTTAGTTAGAATTAATGAAACCAGATTAAAACAAACCCTGTGCAGTGTAATAACATACCGTCTGCCTACAAATTGATTTAATCATTCTGCGCAAGATATACGTATCTTTAATTGGCAAAGTTTTTTAGATATAACAACTTTTTGCTTGAATTTTTCTTTCGAAGAGGTCGAACGTATAATAACAATAATAACAAAGATGAATCCAATTTAGTGCAATATTATAGGATAACAAGATGTAGGTTGACCTAAGCTGCTAATGTCAGTATAAATTATTCTATTATTGCCACGACACCAGACGCCTCGACAGCAGTATTTTTAAGAAAATTTAGCTAAAGAAATATTTTGTTTTAATTATGTCATTAATTCATGTATTATTATATCAGTTAATAGATAAAAAGAAATTCCATTCGAGTCTCGCTTCTATTTTGCAAATGTAAGAGTTAAATTCATTTAAATCACCACAACTGCATTCGATTCATTAACACACTTTGGAAATGTTGGATCATTTTTAACGGAATCCAGACTAAAATGAAAAATTTTTATTAATCAATTGTTTCTTTGACCGTAAACGAAAAACAACGTTCAAGCCTTAAATAACTAATTTTTCATTAAATCAATACCAAATTGACAAAATCTTTCATTGCCAATACTATCTATCCAAAATACACTGACTCAGGAGGATTTGTGAGGTATGTACACATATTCAGGGACCCAACATAATCCAAATATTTTATGAACCGTAATAAGTGTAAGAAGGATTGAGAATAGATTGTAGACTGTGTTTCTGCCATCACCACTTTCACTGTCTAGGACTGTAACTTTCTTGAATCAAAATAACCTGAAAAAGTTATCATTTGTATCTTTTTATAATTCATGTTGACTTTAAACCTGACACATTCTCTCATCGTACCGAGTACCAGCGTCGTTTTCCGAATGGGACAGTGCCAGATGGCAGGGTTATTCAACAAGTTTTACCATTGCCGGAGAATCGGTTATGTTTCCTAGTACAAGAATTGTATCTGAATGTGAATCTGAACTTGGTGTTGAACAAGAAAAGGTTATCCATAATGCCGTCGAAAAACGTTTCAAATTACACAATCTTGAAGTGTTTACATCCTTTTCATTTCCAACGAGTTCAACATTTGTAAGATGGTGATTTTTGCGTTACAGATACAATTCTGTAATTGGATAAATGAAAATCGAAGGCTGTATAAGTATGTTCTATTTACTGACGAAGCACAGTGAACACCACTGGTTTAATGAAAATCCTAATAGTATCGCAGAACATAACTTGCAACGCTGATTTAACTTGTATGTTTAATCATCAGTCCTTTCATATTCGATGGTCATCTTACCGGACAAGAATACTTGATTGTTCTACAAAATCATTTGCAAGACCTATTATATTATCCACTTAATGTACGACAGAACAACAACATTACAACATGATGGAGCCCTTGCACAAACAACACCTTTCCAAACCAGTGGATTGGATTAATACAAATTTACAAAACCATAGCTTGCTATCTGATCTGTGTCTTTCTACACTAGAAATCAATTACATTTAACTGCGTAGCATTAATACGATCGTACACATGAGAATAATGATTTTAGTTCGTTTAATTTTCTTATTAAAATACTATCCCAATGTTAGAGAATCTCAGTAGCCGCCTGACGTAGAAGAGTGAGGGAGACGGGTGTAGGTCATCTGCGATCTTAATATAAGTCCAGCCACAGACAAGGACAGAAGGTTGTTAAATACATCACATTTTTGGTCATACGTTTTTAAGGTAATTAATTAAATTTATGTAATCAAAATTGTACAAAAACAAACTTAAACATTGTAACAAAATTACACTATTAAATTAACACGCCACACGAAGAAACCAATCAATTTAGATGGATTTTAAGGAGCAGTATGTGAGAGTATGTGGTGTTGAAATCAACAGTTTTACAGTGACTGTATACCATGAATGTTGACCGGACCTGTAGAAAATTAATTCTGAAATGACTGTTATATATAAACAATCGCAAATCACCAACGGTTTTTAGAGAATTGTGTGCTTGCAGCAAACGCTCTCTTTTAAGATAATAATTCATCCAGAGCGTTACCTCCACGTAAAATTTTCTAACAGCGTTTAGAACTTAACGGTTCACCATTGAGCAAAAATACAGAGATTATTTTTTTAAATTAAAACCTCAATTTTATTTTAAAAAGTCACACTCAATTTTCTTATTTTTTATTAAAAATATTTCCCATTTATGTAGGGGAGAGTGGGGAACACAGAATCCTACCACCTACCACATCATTTTATCATGCTGCAGTCAGCCCAAGCAGCATCAAAGTACCGGTAACCGAGATCGGAACTTCAGACAAGTCGTTGTTACGTTAATATCACTAAAAAAACAACTTTCTAGTTTTTCCTACTTTTATTTAAACGTTTTTGGTAATTATGTAGTTATTATTACTACAATTTGGAACTTAATAGTTTCAGTACTTCTAGGTAGCTTTTGAAGTTTCTGGAATGAGACTGTTACTATATAAAATAACTTTAAGGTGGCACAAACTTTAAAGTGATATTCGATAGTCTCTGTAACGTTGTTTTGTTACCAATATTTCACTTCAAAGTTTTTATTACTTTATGGTAGCGTTGA
Organism: Holotrichia oblita; assembly: GCA_023690525.1. Lineage (NCBI taxonomy): Eukaryota > Metazoa > Arthropoda > Insecta > Coleoptera > Scarabaeidae > Holotrichia > Holotrichia oblita. The sequence continues at coordinate 145,849,841 of CM043017.1, read as the reverse complement.
AAGTAACTACGACGTCGTTTCTACTTTTGAAATTCCTTCAAAGTTATGGAACTGTATAGTAATATTTAAGGTGAAATTAATGATCTCGCTACTCACAAAAACTACTTCACAGTAATTTTTACTTCCCACTCTGCCAATCCTACTTTCCAGTAATTTCTGCGAAATGCGCCATATTTACTGACAAAATGTAGGACGCCATTACATTAATTTCAATTTCCTTATTGTACAACAATTACAGTATCCTCAAAATATCATAAGAAAAAGAAAAATTAAAGCGAAACTGAATTCCTATAATTAGAAGAAAGGTTAGAAAAACATTTCAACACCTTTCACCAATTTCATTCATTTTTTTATTGTCTTCCCGAAAAAAAATAATTGTAAAACATATATTTCGAGATGGCGCGTTTAATTTTTCAATCTATCAACATCACATTTGACAGAATTTTTTTAAGCGTTTTGAATTTCTTTGTATTCGAAATTGTAAATCAGCAAAGTTGTGCGTACTCCTACAAGCGATATATTTCCTGAAACCTACAAATATTATTTCCATTATAGGTGCCGCGGCTGAATAATGACCGGAGATACTTAAAAGCTCTTTTTGAATATGTAAGAGAAAGACAAGGCGAAAACGACAAGCGAAGAAACGAAACCTTATAAAGTAGCAATGACCACGCCGCTACGTCCCCGCCACTTAGTTGGAACGTAAGTGCGACGTAGCGGTATAAGTAGCGGGGTAGTAATTTTTACGTAGCTATCACTTTCAAAATGTTCCCCATTTTGGTCGTTGGCACGTAATAGAAACGTGGCAATAACGTTCCCGTCATTAGTAACCACAACTTTATAATTCCCAATAACAGTCGCTAGGACGTAGCAGCGACTAAAAATGCTGCTTGGGAGATTTGTAGGTTAAACCAGCGCTTGCAGTTACAGTGCGAAAGAAACTGTTTTATAAGCTAAGGCTTGTAATATTTTCTTGTTATTATATCCCCTAAAACGGTTGATGGTATTTAATTTGTGTTTATTCGCTGCAGGCATTTAAAATTGCTATTCATAAAGTTTCGAAAGATCATAATAATTTAGAATTGTGAATCAACTAACCTATAAAAACTTATTTAACGGTTGGAAATGTACATTTGGGGCAGAGGGGACCACACTCTGTGCTCCATGGATGGATTCAATGCCAAGAATGTCACCACTGGGCCCAGGATATGTGTGCAAGTGCATCAGAAAATGACGATAAGTTCCTATGCGCAAATTGTGACGAAAGTAGTTTCTATTTTTCAGGAACATAAAGCAAACATTTAAAATGTATTTTGTGACCAAATATAGCTACTTTCCTTCATTTTTAATATGACTTATTTTCTTTGTATATAGTTAAGCTGATGGTCCCATGTGCCCCGAAGTATGGGGCATAGGGTCCTGACAGTATTAGCCTATTTCTTTAAAAATACAACCAGTACTAATTCCTATTTGTTAAAAATGTTTACATAAGACGATAATATACGAGTGTAGTTCCCACATCCTAGGATTCCAAATTCGTATTATGCAAACATAAACCATATCCAAATACCATCACTTTTTGTCTTAAGTGGTCCTCTGTGCCCCACTCTCCCCTACACATTTTGTCCAAATAAGATAGAATCTAGGGTAGAAACACACGACCACTGTTATAAAATCTTTACACAATTAGTACTTCAAATCCATTCTTAGGTAATTTCTGTTTTTATCTATAATTTATCCCATTTTGTTTATATTCAAGTAAAACAGTAATGCTCTCTAAAGTAATAATTACCTCTTAGAATAATAATAATTTTATGAATTTCTAAAGAAGTATATTTAGTTTATGACTGTGTATTATGCTAATAAAAACATTTCATTGTGTTTTTAGTGACTGTAATCTTCACCACTGTAAATTTCAAAGTTTTATATTCGACAATTTTGAAGTAAAATTCTCATAATGTACAATAAATTTTCACCGTTTCACCATTCATTTTCGCAAAAGCAGTAGTACTCACTACAATAATAGCGCAAAGATCAGATTACAGAAAAAAAACATCTTACATTATCATTTGACACCATAAATCGTCTAGAAATGGCGCAGAATTTCCATTACAGAAATAATAGGTAAGTCTCCGGCGCCCAAAACACTAAATCAGCTTGATGTATAGCGCGACCACTGCTAAACCCACAGATATTTTGAGTTTTCTAAGGATGAAAGAACACAGCAATACCTAGATAACAAAACGTATACGATACTGATTGCATTCTTATTATATTGAGAAAGATTTTACCACAATAAGCAGAATTATATGGATGCGAAGAGATCGTTATCTAAGCAGGTAATACAGGCGAAGTTATTGATGTAGCCACTATTTTCCCGGCGATAAATTTCATTTGTTTATGACGCTACTAGCGAGGAAAAGATGAGAAAAGGACGAAACGCCAAAAAGCTACCTTTTGCGTCATGTTACACGTCGCCTAGCAATGCGATAAACAAGTTGCGGTGGAGTCAGCGTTCTTACCGAAAAACTACTGGTTTTTCATTTCTATATTTATGGTGCTGTAAATATCGTTTTCGCTGATGTAAATGTTTCCAAACGGCTATCCGATAATATTTAGTATTGAGTACTGATTGCTATATGTAAAAACTTAGGAAGTTTTTTGTAAACATGCTACATCGATTTTGCAGTCTAGTTGGAATCTGCTAGATTGTCCATTTTTCTCTGATCCGCTTTTAGAAATGATTTTGGTATTTTAAACTTAAAAAGTTCCTGCTAGCCAAGCACTTTTAACAACAATTCTCAGCACCAGGACATATCGGATTTGTAATGACAACCAATCAATATGTCTAATTCGATAAATATAATCTCACAAGTTATCCTTTCAGATTGGTAGAACAAGTGAAGGTCGACCCAAAAGGATCGCTTTCCCTGCAGAATCATCTTTTAGTTGGTTAGTTAGTGTTTACCGGTGAATGTTGTAACCGTTCGAACTTTCTACAATTAGCAGGATATTTATAGTTAGTTTGATTGTTGCCTGTCTGAACATTGTTTTAAATAAGTTTCGGTTATTGTTACTCAATCATTGTATAATTTTAACTTCCATTTTTGACTGAAATTTTACAAACAAAACAAAAATGAGGTTTAAATAAATATTCGAGATTTGTGAATTCCTGTCCATAGCTTGTGTAAACGAGATCAATATCGAGGTTATATTAAATACACAAATACCACTAGCTCAAAATTACACAAGTAAATGTCTTACAAATTCATACGAATTTAATTAATATAAGTAAAATGTAGCATTATATCAAACCTAGATAATAGCAATGAACTACGAATTTGTCAATATGCTGCTCATTTAATGTTTTCACTGAGAGTTGCTGTCATGCAAACACTTATATACATATAATGTATAATACCATAAAACATTTCGATATTATTCTGCTCCTAGCGTTAGCTGGAGTTACATTTCTTATACACAATAAAACGTACCTCTATGTACCTAATATGATGAAAGACGTATTAGTAACGCCCTTACTACACTTCAGTTTCACTTTTTATCTTTAAAATTCCACTTTTAATTTCCCCTTATATAATATAATATTATAATAGATGTACCGGGTGGGCAGAATTGCTTGGTTTTAGAGGGTTTCACATATTTAGAGTACAGTTAGAGAGATGGCAATGGTACATTCCACCTACTTTTCAAGGTAAATTCAATGGAGAAATCCATTTTTTAATATCTGCTACAGTGGCGGCGGTAGGAAGCAAAATTGAAGATATATCATTTTCTGTGGAGCTCTATATTTCAACTATTCAAAAAGATACTTCAAATGTTTTAACGTCGTTTTATACAGTTTTTTATGTAAAATTTGTAAAATTTATTATATATTTTTAAATTCTACAAATTTTACAACTTCAGCATGTAAAGAAATAGTAATCCACGGTCATCCTGGGTTTTATTTGCTGGATTCCCCGATATTCCTTTATTTTGGTATTGAGTTCCAACGGCAAAGACTCCATATCTGTTTCATATATATGAATATGTATAGGATAATCAACTATTAGTTTGGAACGTAGGAATAATAACTAAGTAACTACTTAATAATTCAGATATATCAGTATAAGTACTACATTGACATTTAATGCAGTAGGCTACGAAAAATTTTTAAACAATTTTAATTTTAATCTTTATCTCAACAATAAAATGAAACGTATTACAAGCACTATCTAATAAGATGTTCAAATTGATATCCTCTTCTATCCATGCAAGTGCGGCATCTTTTTTCGTCTTTGTCGAAGAGCAAGATGTTCATTTGTCTGCCTCCATTCGTGATGATTATTATGATTAAATAATCCATCACTTGAAATTCTGCTTTCATCAGACCAAATTATTACAGTTTTTTATGTAAAATTTGTAAAATTTATTATATATTTTTAAATTCTACAAATTTTACAACTTCAGCATGTAAAGAAATAGTAATCCACGGTCATCCTGGGTTTTATTTGCTGGATTCCCCGATATTCCTTTATTTTGGTATTGAGTTCCAACGGCAAAGACTCCATATCTGTTTCATATATATGAATATGTATAGGATAATCAACTATTAGTTTGGAACGTAGGAATAATAACTAAGTAACTACTTAATAATTCAGATATATCAGTATAAGTACTACATTGACATTTAATGCAGTAGGCTACGAAAAATTTTTAAACAATTTTAATTTTAATCTTTATCTCAACAATAAAATGAAACGTATTACAAGCACTATCTAATAAGATGTTCAAATTGATATCCTCTTCTATCCATGCAAGTGCGGCATCTTTTTTCGTCTTTGTCGAAGAGCAAGATGTTCATTTGTCTGCCTCCATTCGTGATGATTATTATGATTAAATAATCCATCACTTGAAATTCTGCTTTCATCAGACCAAATTATGTTGCTTTTAAAGTCTGGATCATTAATAATTAATACGCCGATCAAAATCGCCTGAAAAATAACGTTTGAAAACAAAAGATATATTACTGTATACTTATTTAAAGATACGAGATACTCTTCAGAAAAAAAAGCTGTAGTTGTCCTCGATCGGTTAAACTTCCTTACCGTACTTCATACTTAATATACTATTATGAAACATACCTGGTAACAAGTCGTGTATTACTCGTATGGATGATATCGATTTTTTCTTAATATATTTAAAGCAGTTTTTCGCGGTACTCCTAACTCGTTTTCAATTTGCCTACTGGAAACACTAGGTTCAGCTTCAACTTTCGCTAATACAGTTATTTCTGTTTCATCCCTAAATACTTTATTATATTTTCTAGACCTACGCCTTTCGAATGATGCATATTCTTCTAAACTAGACATCAATCGTTTAAATATACGATGTTCTGGTTGTCGTCTTTCCGGAAATCTTTCTAAATAAAGCGCTACAGCATCATTTGCAATTTCATTACAGATGATAAAAACACGGATTATATCCAATTTTTCATAGTTTTCAAATTTATGAGGCATTTTTGTAACAAACGTGGAATCAACCGCTATTTTGTATTTAAGTGACTTAATTAAACGTCAAATTAGAAATGCCAGAAATTTGGTAGTTTTTTTAAAGCCTACTGCATTAAAATATCAATGTAGTACTTATACTAATATATCTCAATTATTAAGTAATCAGATACAATTGATTACATTTTTACCATATTCATATATATGTATATTAGTCAGATCCACTATTTTTGTTATAAGTATATTAAAAAAAATAAATAAATAAAAATGAACGAGTAAAATAGTAAAAATTGTTTCAGTATTTTTTGTAAATATCCAAATATCTCGGAAAGTAGTGGACGAATACCTAACAAATTATATATATTTGTTATCAGAAACACAAACTCTTTCCGAATATGAAAAAATATATAGGGTGTTTCATTTAAAAAAAGTTTACTCCATAATTCGCAAAATATAGTTGAAATAAAAAAATACGTCAGACCATTGGAATTAGGATAAAAAACTGTATGAAACAGCGTTAAAACCTTTGAAGTATCTTTTTGAATAGTTGAAATATAGAGCTCCATAGAAAATGATATATTTTCAATTTTGCCCCCTACCGCCGCCACTGTAACAGATATTTAAAAAATGGATTTCTCCATTGAATTTACCTTGAAAAAGTAGGTCTGGAATGTACCATTGCCATCTCTCTAACTATGCTCTAAATATGTCAAACCCTCTAAAACCAAGCAATTTTGCCCACCCTGTACATACAGACACCGCTGGTCTGATCAGATCTGGAATGCGGCAATCAGTAGAAATCGCGCACGGTGTTGCCATATGTATATGAACCAATGCGCTAACGTAATGTAAACATTAAACATTTTGTTGTTGTGCATGGGTTAGGTCAGGCTGGGTAAACGTTAGTAAACGTCATGTAGACGTTACGGGTGCATTTAATGCTTGCCGTATATCGCGCTTTTCTTAACGGTAATTTATCGAAAATAAGTCATATCACACTGGAAGGAAGTGAAAAAATACAAACAGAACACAATAATCAGTTTAGAGGTAGCAACGTATTAATGTAAAAACAAGATCACTAAAAAATTAAAATAAAATATTCTTAAAAAATTAAATTACCGTATATTAAAATTAAACTAAAATATTTTTCAAACTAATTAGTAAAAGGATATATTCTTTTTTATAGAATTGATTACCAAAATTATATAGAAATATTAATGGAATAAATGTTCAAATAATCCGCCTGCTTGCTCTTGACAATAACCACTCGTGTAGTAAAATTCATTCCGCACGTTGGCAAGTGTTTACAATCTTTTGCCGCAATTCTTCCAAATTTCTAGCTCGCTCATGCTCATATGTATAAACTTTTTCCTTGATACAGCCCCAACAGAAAGAATCTAACGGCGTCAAATTGGGCGGGCGACCATTCTATCGTGTCGTACAATCCGTGCAGTGTGAGCTGGACAGTTATCCTGTTGAAACCAAATTTCATCAACGTTAACATTGAGAGCACGAACGGCCAGAATGATATTAGTTTCCAGCAATTGCAAATATCTGGCTGCTGTAAGTGTACCATCAATAAAAAAAGGAACAATAATATGATCGCCCAATATACCGGCCCACACATTCAATTTTTGAGGATATTGGGTACGAAGTGGCAAAAACAGATGTTTATTTTGCTTTGACCAATATTTAATAATCATAGGATTAGAACGACCATGTAAATAGAACGCAGATTCGTCCGTAAATAAAATGTTTTGTATAAAATTATTATTTTCTACGACTCGTGCCATTACACTTTCACAAAAGTTAATGCGTCTTATTACTTAATCTCCAAGGAAAATTTCCTGGCGTTTTTGTATACTGTAGCTACGATACCCTTGCCTATTTAAAATCTTTCTTACATTACGCGCTAGGATATTAACCTGTTCGGATGTTTGCCGTGATGAGCATGGTTCATTTTGCTCAACAGCACTACATACATTAACTTCCCGTCGTTCCCTTTCCTCACTCAATATCCGTATACGACATCCTTTGCTCTTCTCAATGCATTTATGTGTAGTATAGGAACTAGCAACGTTTTTGAGAGAGCATTTCAGGTCAGCTGATTTTTTGATATGTTGTCCTTATTGCTCCTTGGGTTAGAGTCTGAGCCGGACTATGACAGTACTTAATAATGACACAAATGACATTTAATAGAAAATCGTTTATTCATGCGGACAATTTTCTGTTATTTTGAGTTACTGACATTGTCTAAGATGTTGTACACTAAGGAAGAAAGAATCCAAATAATTAAGTGGTACTATTCAGGTAATACAGCACAAGAAGTAATTGGTCGCTTCATATTTTCATTTGAAAACAGACCCGTCCCTGCCGTTCAAACAGTTTTGAACATTGTTCATAAATTGGAATCTTCTGGATGTATTACGGACTGTACGGGAGCTAACAACGTTTAAAAAACAAGAATTTCAGGTCAACTGATTTTTTGATATGTTGTCCTTATTGCTTTTTCGGTTAGAGTCTGAGCCGGCTGGCTGGCGGTAGCGGTTGCTTATATTAGTGCGCAGCCTACCTGTACAGGTAATAATCCTAGATTTTAAAAGAATGTTAAGAAGTGTAATTTTTAATTTTGTCACTTTGGATAGGTTTGCCTGACATAAATTTTTTATTGCCAGACATTTTTATCGTTGCTAATTGTATGCCATACGCGAATTTTCTTTTTTTTTAATAAAAAATTCAAAGTATTTTTTTTATGTCTGGTATTTATATATTATCTTATTTACGGATAAATAAATCTAAAATTAATTTGCCAGACGTTAATTCAATTGTTTAACTTTAAATAAACACTATAAAGTGTGGCAGTATGATGCTAGTAATCAAAGAGAGACAGATGCAGAATCTATTGCCGAGAATGAGACAGAAAACACTCACAAAGGTACATTACTTATTCTTGCTTTAGTGAGTACAAATTTCGATATATAAATATTTTAACAGAAAAAAACTAAAATTAAAATAAAACTAAATTCGAAAGGAGAGAATGAAAGGTACATCATTGAAGTTCAAAAAATTACATTTTTAATAAAAAAAATTCTGGTCACTATACGGGAATTACAAATAATTAATAGGAGTATTAAGTTATAAAAAATTTTTTATTCTATAATAGTGACATAAAAAAAGAAGGCATCTTCGTAGTCATCATCGTCGTCGTCGCTCTCATTGCCAGAATTATTTATGTCGTCGTCTTGAGTATTGTCGCTGTCTTCTAATACTCTATTATTTGTAACAAAAAATTAACATTTGTTTAAATCTTCTTGTTAGTTATATCATATTTTAGTTATTATTTATAAATGTTCTATTTTATACTCACTTTGAATTATAATATCAGCAACTTGGTATGGTAATTGCTTTCCCACAAACCAAACAAAATCATATTTGTTATCGTTAATAGTCCAGCCGGAAGCCACTGGAGATAAAGATGTTGTATTTCTTAGGTGAGCATTTCTCCAAAGCTTGGTTACGTAGCGAACTCTCAATAAATGCTGTTGCAATTCCACTTTACATGGTGGCAAACTTGATGAGTCGAAGTTCTTAAATTTTTTATCGAAGTTCTCATCGATGTTTTTAGACTGAAAAGTAAGAACTTCATTAACATCCGAAGAATTTTTAACTCCATATATTGCAATTACACGCCAGCATTTTTCAGAAAAGGCAAAGTGAGGCCATTTAAGTTATTAGAAAAATATAAAGAGTATCAGTCAGCTTTTCAAAATATTACTACAGATGACGAAAAAGTACTTGACAGTACATTTGTAACCCTTGAAAAATTTGTCTGTCAAATGTATGGAGTTAAAAATTCTTCGGATGTTAATTTTTTTTATTCTCAAATACTTTTCAGTCTAAAAACATCGATGAGTACTTCGATAAAAAATTTAAAAACTTCGACTCATCAAGTTTGCCACCATGTAAAGTGGAATTGCAACAGCATTTATTGAGAGTTCGCTACGTAACCACGCTTTGGAGAAATGCTCACCTAAGACATACAACATCTTTATCTCCAGTGGCTTCCGGCTGGACTATTAACGATAACAAATATGATTTTGTTTGGTTTGTGGGAGAGCAATTACCATACCAAGTTGCTGATATTATTATTCAAAGTGAGTATAAAATAGAACATTTATAAATAATAACTAAAATATGATATAAGAAACAAGAAGATTTAAACAAATGTTAATTTTTTGTTACAAATAATAGAGTATTAGAAGACAGCGACAATACTCAATACGACGACATAAATAATTCTGGCAATGAGAGCGACGACGACGATGATGATTACGAAGATGCCTCCTTTTTTTATGACACTATTATAGAATAAAAATTTTTTTATAACTTAATACTCCTATTAATTATTTGTAATTCCCGTATAGTGACCAGAAATTTTTTTATTAAAAATGTAATTTTTTGAACTTCAATGATGTACCTTTCATTCTCTCCTTTCTAATTTAGTTTTATTTTAATTTTAGTTTTTTTCTGTTAAAATATTTATATATCGAAATTTGTACTCACTAAAGCAAGAATAAGTAATGTACCTTTGTGAGTGTTTTCCGTCTCATTCTCGGCAATAGATTCTGCATCTGTCTCTCTTTCATTACCAGCATCATACTGCCACACTTTATCGTGTTTATTTAAAGTTAAACAATTGAATTAACGTCTGGCAAATTAATTTTAGATTTATTTATCCGTAAATAAGATAATATATAAATACCAGACATAAAAAAATACTTTGAATTTTTTATTTAAAAAAAAGAAAATTCGCGTACGGCATACAATTAGCAACGATAAAAATGTCTGGCAATAAAAAATTTATGTCAGGCAAACCTATCCAAAGTGACAAAATTAAAAATTACACATCTTAACATTCTTTTGAAATCTAGGATTATTACCTGTACAGGTAGGCTGCGCACTAATATAAGCAACCGCTACCACCAGCCAGCCGGCTCAGACTCTAACCGAAAAAGCAATAAGGACAACATATCAAAAAATCAGTTGACCTGAAATTCTTGTTTTTTAAACGTTGCTAGCTCCCGTACAGTCCGTAATACATCCAGAAGATTCCAATTTATGAACAATGTTCAAAACTGTTTGAACGGCAGGGACGGGTCTGTTTTCAAATGAAAATATGAAGCGACCAATTACTTCTTGTGCTGTATTACCTGAATAGTACCACTTAATTATTTGGATTCTTTCTTCCTTAGTGTACAACATCTTAGACAATGTCAGTAACTCAAAATAACAGAAAATTGTCCGCGTGAATAAACGATTTTCTATTAAATGTCATTTGTGTCATTATTAAGTACTGTCATAGTTATAATTCCGCGTTAAATTATATTGGCAACTCCGCTCGCTGCCGTATGTACTAAATACATGTATTTTATACCGCATTCTAATTGTAAACATACCAGCGGTGTATATCGGAACGTAGTCGGTGCCGCCGGGGCCTGAAGTGGAAACTAAAATTTATCTGTACGTCGATGGTAATGTAGGCAGGAAGAAAGGCTTGTTATATGATAAAGCTGGTTATCTTTAGTAATACTTTTTTTTCTAATATTCGGTAAATTGACAGAGTTGTAGCCCCAACAAAAATTTCCACGTAATGCATGAATAAATACAATACAAAAACAAAAACAAAACATCAGTCAAGGCCGAACTAACTTAAGAAAAAGTAAAAGTAAAAAAAAATTATATTACTAACAAAAGCGATAGCAGTAAGTAAAATTGAAAGTGTGGTAGGATTAACAGTATACCTTAAACTAGAAAAAAGAGAAAAAACCAGAAAAGTCTATCCATGAAAAAGACCGATCACTGAACTCTTGAATGCAGACAGCGACAAGTTAAAAATATCTAAACTACTCGCGAAACTATTGTAGTTATTACACATTCGATAAAACGTTTTTTAAAAAGTTTATACCCATGTCGGTTCTTTGAGTTATTAGTTGGAAAGTCGCGGAGGATCTAGCCTCCAGACTCGGGACACTAAAACTCATTTGGGAGAACAATCAAAATGATTATGAACAATTTTATATATTATCAATAGATCTGCAATTACCCTTCTTTGCTTTAATGATAATAAACTATAAGCAACCAGACGTTCATGATAACTCTGAGAATTGTTGCCAAATTTGTATGTCAAAAATTAAAAAAAAAATTTTTGTACCGATTCAACTTTATCAATGTAAACATCATACATGGGGTTCCAAATCACAGACCCATACAGCAGATTATTAACCACAAGCGTGTTGAAAAGGGTAATAAGACATTTATGATCATTAAAAGGCTTAGTGATTCTACAAATAAATCCAAAAGTTCTAAAAGCACGGCGAGTAATAAAATCCACGTGGTCTTGAAATGAAAGTTTCGAATCAAAAATTATGCCGAGGTCTTTGACAATGGAAACCTTCTCCAGAGCTTTATTGCTGAGAGTATAATTAAATTCAACTGGTAAACGCTTCCTAGTGAAACTTATAAATTTACACTTGTTAATATTTAAGTGTAATTTATTGGAATTACAATAAGTTTCAAATTTATTCAATTCAAATTGTAACTGAAAACTGTCATTAATAAAAATTAAATCATATATAAATAAATATAAATTAATTAAGTATAAATTAAAAAGGAGCGGACCGAGGTGGGAACCCTGGGGTACACCGGAGGTCACGTTTATATAGTTAGATCTAAGTCCATTAATAGCAACAGCCTGTGAGCTATTTCTGATATAAGAAGTAATCCATCGGAGAAGGTTTCCATGACAACCTATTTGAACTTATTTAGAAATCAATAAAGTGTGGTTGACTTTATCGAAAGCTTTTTTAAAGTCTGTCAAGATAACATCAACCTGGCCACCTTGATGCAAGACAGATGACAAATAATCTGTATAAGTAAGTAGATTTGTAATGGTAGAGCTACCCTTACAAAAACCATGTTGCTGTGGCAGGATAATGTGCTTTACGGAGTGATATAACTCGACAGTAACGATTTTTTCGAAAAGCTTTGCAAAAATGCTGAGTTTCGAGATCGGCCTATAGTTGGAGATCTCATCTGCGCAACCTCCGTTGCGAATGGGAGTTATCAAAGCATTTTTCCAAACTTGAGGAAAAGTTCCCTGCGTGAGAGATAAGTTAAATAATAGAGTTAGGGGATATGCAAGAGATTCAGCACAAGATTTGATAAATAAAGGGGGAATATGATCTAGACCACTACCCTTTCTCACGTCCAAAGATTTTAACATCTGCAGTACTGAACTTTGGTCAATCGGAGATACATTGGTAGCCGAAAAAGATGCATTGTTAGCAACCGAAAGACAAGAGTCCAGCAGACAGTCATCCTGTTCAAAAACAGACCTAAAATAGCTATTAAATAACTTACAAATACCCAGTGTAGAGGTCGCCGTTTCATTGTTATGGTACATGCACGTTGGGTGTAAGGATTGTAAATTTAAATGACCGTTACGTAAAATTTGTTTATACCGGGTAACTTGTTATACATGCCAGGATTCATAACATTAAAGAAATAAAATAGTTGAGATAACAATTGAAAAATATATTCAACCGCATCATTTGATGACGTTAGGGTTACTTGTAGATCTTTTGGCGATAATGTATCCGTCATAATACATCATAAATAGGCTATAATAGATTTCATCATGTAACGAAGAGGTGACAAACTTTAGATTGAAATTTTCCATCTTAATCTGGCTAAACTCAAAGAATAATAAAATGTCGTTTGATATGTTAAATAATTACCACAAAGTCAAGTCATATCGGATTGATAATTATCTCTTTCCTAAATACGAATTGCTTACCTAAAACCCATATTTTTCCTTGATTTTAATCGAGATGTCCACGTATCCTAATTTTTATCATTGCTTTTATCTCTAATCTTACTTAATAATCGGGCTGGTGGCTTGCACACTTGCCTCGCAGTCCGGCAGTACCGGGTTCGAACCCCGGTGCTTCCTTTCTGAGTTTGGTTTTCTGTTTTCCAAATTCCACGGCAAATGCGGAAAGGTAACATCTTAAGTCGGTCTACAGCCGCAGGCGTAATAATAACTCATGGCCAGCCGATGCCCCCTGTAATTGGCGCAAGCTGTTGGGGGATGCAAAGGCATGGATTATTATTACTATTATTATTATTATTATTATTATTATTATTATTATTATTATTATTATTATTATTATTATTATTAATATATACCGTATATCTATGTCTACACCATATATGTAAAGACAATGGTTTTCGGAATTTACGCCAACGACTATTAAAATTATCCAGAATTATTACGAAACGTGAATTGTTAGTTTCGCTAAATCTACTTCCATTCAATATAATTCTCCTGTTCTAGGTTTATTACAGTAATGCGTTCGTTAAGAAATTAGCGTTGCGTTACCCGTGAAATGGAATTACCATGTTCTTTAATATTTTATGAGGGTCTGTATTGTAAACCTCGTTCACCCATTTGGTATGAACATGTTTTATTTTTATCGCAGAAATACAACCGAAATATCGAGGCACATGCAAATGAAACTGTTGTACAACTGAGGGTAGATGTGATTTCATACGAGATTGTCGCCAAAATACTGCCTATATAATTTAATTTGTTAGATTTGCTTATGAAATTACTCCGTAATATCAGAAGATATACGTTCAAATTTTGCTATTTTGTCATTCAGTATTCTCTTGACAGAATATTTCGTGAAAATATGTTTGCTGGAACATAAAAACCATTGAATTTGTTCTTAGAATTGATAATATTTTTAACATGAATAACAAATTTTGGGAACTTTGGTATTAGTTGCTGTTGCAATTCTAATTAATATGAATTACGGACTTACATTTCCCAAAATAGATCGCTAAAAATCAATAAAAATATTTACATTAGCAAATTAAATAATCTCCCTATTGTACGTAATGCATCACTGTGTACCTACTTTGAGTCTTTTCGGTTTATCCCTTCCTGTTATATATCCCATAATTGCACGATAACCCCTCTTCCACAACAAAGCGAGCTACACAAAAGTAAGTAATAATATTTTTATAACTCCCACATATAAAATATCGGAAACGATATAATAGAGAAGAAGCTGTTTCATCCCGAATATATAAAACAAAAGAAAATTATTGCGAGATAAAAAAAAGAAAAAAAGAAGAAAATTACTACGCCCGGAAGAAAAAATACACAAACGATATTGTCGAGGTCACGTATAAAAATAATAAAAAATAAATAAAACCCACCTACCGCGCAAACCAACCAAAAACAAACGCTCGTTTTTAATTGGTCCCTATGTAGTACAAGAGACGACCACTAGACGGTGAAATTTTTATTTAATATCACTTCCACTTTTTTTATACATTTTCCGCACGCACAGTTCCTGTTTCCCGAACGAATTGAATGATGAAATAGGGTAGGTGAAGGTTCTGGAAGGAAAGGGAACCGAATAAACGCTCCGTTAGTGTCGATGTGTGTAAAAATGGTAAACTTACGGAGTTGAATGGCCTTATCGAAAATGTTAATGGTTGGCTGTACAATATGTGTCAGAAGCATAGTCATGTTGCTACATTTACTATAAATAACATCTTGTACAGGAGATTCTATCATCACCGTGGACTCCATCTCAATATTCTGGGCAAGAAACATGTCTGCGCTCATTTGAAGGAGTATTTGGTTGCTGGTGACTGTGTTTATCATGTGTTGGGGGGAGTGTCGGATGCGGTGATGGGTTCTGATGGTGTGGCGGATGTGGTACCTTTGGTGCACACTTCGGGTGGTCCACTGGACCCGTGGTCTTCTGCGGAGCTGCCCGGTTCGTTGCGAATATCCGATGGTTTGGATGAAGATCGGAATGCAGTCAATGGGCGTGGTAGTATTTTAGACGTACGCTAAGTAGTGCTTATTGTAGTGTCTTTCATATTAATACTCCGTCTTTGAATAACAAATTAATTGGACTTGAACTATTGGTTAAGCAGAAAGTCATTGATTTTATTTGTATTAATGAACACTGGCTCACTGACGAACAATTAACTAATACAATTGTCGATGGATACGAACTTGTATCTAGATATTGCAGATCTCTAAGGAGGCATGGTGGTGTATGTATATTTGCTAGGTTTGATCTGCCAGTCTCAACTCTAGATGTTCAAACTTACGGCAGTGAGGTTCATATTGAGGTGGCAGGTATAAAGTATGGTAGTTATTATATTATTAGTGTATACAGATCTCCAGATGGAGATTTTGGTATTTTTATGCACCACCTGTCTAGATTGTTGGATCGTCTGTTCGGTAAGGATGTAATTGTTGCCGGTGATTTCAATGTTAAGTTTGGTACACCGGATCCGGAGGCTAAGTTGTTATGTAATATGTTTGCTTCTTAAAATGAGTCAATTGAATAATGACTTGTTTAGCTCAAATTTGACGATAATAAATCAGTAAAATGATTATTACTTCTGATCATGCGGGTCTTATAAAAGTAGGGATCTTTGAACAACGTTATATCGAAATAGGCTTATTTAAACTGTAATCTTGGAAATGTTAGTGCTTTTTGTCACTGATTTTTGGATTTGGATACTAATTGATATGAATACTATCTCCAACGCAATTGAAACCAAAAACTAAATAATAAATTCCCAAAATCCCCATATTGAATGGTTCAATAATGACTTGGCTCAATTGCGTAATAAATTAAGTTTTTTTACACATTTTGGAAGTAGGTATCCTGACATTATATCGAATGATGTAATCAAGGGTTTGCGTACTAATTACAGCTCTAAATTGAAACAGACTAAAGTTGAGGCATATGATGCATTTTTCCTAAACCACAAACACAAACCATCGGCTCTGTGGAATATACTCGTAGTTAATCATACAAGAAGAAGTAATTCCTCACATGAAATGGGTTCTGTGAGTGCGGAGTCGTTGAATGACTTTTTCGTGAATGTTGCTGAGATGACTGTTAGTTGTCTACCATCTACGGATTCAGATCCACTTAGCTTTTTAAAAAATCCGCGTACTGATTTTTTCAAATTCCGGGAAGTATCTTTCGCAGAAATTCGTGATATTATCACAAATATTAAAAACTCTCGTACTTCTGATAACTTTGGTGTTAATTCCAAAATTTTGAATACGATTAAAAATATTATAATTTATCCGCTGACTAAGTTAATAAATCAATGTATTACGCGCAGCTACTATCCCAAGTCTTTTAAAATATCTACTGTCGTCCCGATTTTCAAGAGTGGTGATAATAGAGATCCAAGCAATTATCGACCTATTTCTCTAACACCGGTTTTCTCAAAAATTTTTGAAAAGGTTCTTAAGAACACCCCCCCCCCCCCTCACAATTTGGCTTTCGTAATAAATTATCTACAACATTAGCAATTAACAGCTTCACAAATCAAATATTAGCAAATTTTAATAATAAGAAATACACACAGGCAATGTTTTACGACCTTACGAAAGCTTTTGACTGTGTTAGTCACAAGATTCTTATTGAAAAATTAAGATTTTATAATTTTGCGGTTGACAGTATTGCGCTTCTTCACTCGTTTCTTACCCATCGATTCCAATGTGTTAGGATTGGCGAATGTATATCTGGCATGCGTGAATTGACGTATGGAGTACCACAGGGCTCTGTCCTCGGTCCCTGTTTATTTCTTATTTACGTTAACGACCTTCCTCACTGCAATCCTCGTTCCGATTTCGTTCTCTTTGCGGATGACACCACGGTAATAAATTCTAGTGAGTGTATCAATGAATTGGGTAGGTGTGTTGCGGATTGTGAGAATAGCGTTGAGGATTGGTTTTTGGCTAATGGCTTAACTTTAAATTCGACAAAATCCCAGTCACTGCTTTTTAGTCTTCGTCAGCAGGACAATGTGATTGCGAATGGTACGGTAACTTTCTTGACTTGGACTTGTGTCGACAGCAAATTAACTTGGGAACCTCATATTGATTTACTTTGTGCTAAATTGTCTAACCTAACTTTTCTTATTAGATCACTTGCGGACAGGTTATCACCGCAGTACCTGATTCAGGTCTATTACGCACTGTTTCAGTCCAACATGTCTTACGCAATTTTAAACTGGGGCCATTCGTCTCATTTGGCTAAAGTTTTTCGTGTTCAGCGGCGATGTGTTCGATTGTTAGCGAGTTTAGGATATAGAGATGATTGCCGGTTGTACTTTAGTCAACTTAAAATATTAACTGCTCCCTGTTTATTTATCTTAGAGTGCTTACTGTTTATAAAGAAAAATATCAACAGGTACACTTGCAATGGTGAATTCCACGAATATAATACACGCCGTGGAAGTGATATTAGGTTAAATTACCTTCGCCTATCTAAATCAATGGATGGGGTGAATTATTACGCAATAAAATTCTTTAATGCGTTGCCAAGTAATGTTAGACAGCTTCCTTTTGCTCACTTTAAAATCATTCTGAAGAACTATCTCATCTCCAAGGCATTTCACACTGTAGACGAATTTTTAGTGAATGATTTTGTTGATATGTAGTTTTTATGAATTATTACTGTATCTATACTATAGAGTACTATAGAGTTCTGACGTGTGTAAACACACATTATTAACATGAATAAATATTATGTATTATGAGGTTAGTTATTGTCAACGTGCACCGTTGTACTCTCATCTCGTATTGAGTGTTCTCCAATTATATTTGTCGATGATGTTTGCTTCGCAACTTCCCCCGCGTTCTTTTGTTTCAACTGCGTAAATTTATGATTTTTTTATCAAGGCATTGCTGTTGTAATCGTTTAAAAGGAAGCTCAGCTAACAATATATTAGTAATTAGTTGACGAAACCTTCTTCGATGTCTAAATATAGCACGTTTACAACGGATACTGCGAAGTCTTAGCAATATATGTACTATTATCTAAGTGACAACACTGCGACTTTTTATTTAAATCGAGTTTTTATATACTTGTACGATATTTAAAAACCATTTCAAAATTTGACTCATTAGCATATTAAAGAATGATTTTCCATCGGGTAACATATTTCTAGAATTTAACAAAGAAATGTTCTATGCGGTTAATATACCTTATACATATTTTTGCAATGAATGAATTTTCCTAAATTTTTTTTTATCGGTGCACATCATACTCTCACGGGTACCCATTTGAAACAATAAACCAGACATTTCACAGCGTGTGTCAACGAATCGAGAGTTTCTGAATCATCTGACAACCGTGTACATGTGTAAAAAGCATCAATAAAATTCAATAAGCCGGGTAACATTTAACATTTTTGATCCGGGTATAGTAACGTAGCCGGCTGCGATAATAACGACAAGCGACAAGCTTGTTAAAAAAGGTACCTGCCCTTTCCCAATCCCCAATCAATTTATGTCGTATGAGCTGGAGGTACATTTTTAATCGTTCATGCAGAAATCTGTCACTGAGCGATAATGTCAATTCCGACAGTAGTACATGTACACTCACATTTATGCGGGCCGTGATAGAAATTTGGAATTGTTACGGAAGATCTCTATATTACGGACGAATACTGTATATACAACTTGCTTCAAAAGTTACACATTTTATTATTATAAAAAGTGTAATAACGAACACAAAATACAACCCTATTGAACTGCTAAAGGTTGTAACTGTTGTAAGTATATGCTATGTATACAGAGCGCCCGTAGGGTGCAGATTTTTAAGACAAATATAAGTGACACAAGAATACTCAAGAATAAAATTAAACTCGAGGAGGTGAAGAACAATTTATTAAAGTTGTATAGCCGTTGCGTGGGTTGTGATATAGTTTTATATATCCTTATTTTGTATCCTATCTATAAGCGTTTAAACAAACTAATATGGCATCTATTTCTGTTTCTCGACTTCTATTTGTTACCACCTTGTGAAGTATGTTACTACTTCAAACTTTGCCGGCAGTTCTATAAGTCATCTGCACTCACATTGTTGCCTCTTACCATTTCTTCTAATACTGAAAAATAACGTGCATAATAGGGCGAAAATCGTACGTATTACACTGTTGGAAAGAAATGACGAACACACCCTGTATAATCTGAACGTGTGGTTCTAACGCAATGAAATTTGATATGGAAATAGTACTAAAGTAGCATAACCTATAGCATATGTGGGCGCCGTCGAACGTAGGGAAGTACATCCACATATCGGCGACCGTCATCCACCCCATATCATGCCCTGTTGGCGGTGGATATGGCGTAGATGGATACACTTCTCGAGTTGACGCTCATCACGTCTCTTATGAACCAAAATTCGTGCGTTACCGACACTCAATTCGAATCTGGATTCGTTGGGAAACAAAATGTGCCTCCACTCGGCAACTCATCGATGTCTTGCCTCGACTGTCTTTCAGTCCTGTTTATTCAGGAATGATGGGCGTACCAATAAACACATACCTATAAACTGTTGTAAGAATAGATCAGATTGTAGTTTCAATAGAAACAGAGAATGTGTGGACTTCCTTTTATTAACTAAAAAAATGTTACTTTCGAAATTTGAAGCCTACGTGAGGTGTTGCCTAAAAATGGAGAATTTTAGCGTTTTATTTAAATTTTGTGACTTTTTTAATCATGTTGCACCCACTCGAATGAATTCATGACTCTATCAGTACACATCGAACTGTCCGATCGATCATATACCACCATATCGTGTTGGATCGGATTTAGGTTCGGAGAACAAACTTGCCATGGGAGCATTCGTATTTGGTGCTTTTCCACAAAGGTCTGTACAACACGCCCGACGTGCGGTCGAGCGTTTTCGTGCATGTATAGCAGATGCGGGCGCTGCCGAATGTGAGGAAGTACAATAAGCCGTAGCACCTCATCTATGTATCGGCGACCCGTCATCGTCTGCTATACACACAACCAGGGTTGATAAAAATCACAATTTTTTGAAAAAAATCAAAAATCGTAGATTTAGAAAAAACATCATGATTTTTTTGATTACTTTAAATTTTAAATACTGATGCATTATAAAAACGTTGTATTATTTATTTTCATAAAAAAATACGGATAAAATACTGCCAAGAATCAAATTGGTAAAAAGCGCGGTTTTTTCGTTTCGACACTAGTACTTTCGACCCTGATGCCGGCTGCAGTAGGAATAGCGACGTCTTAAGCTCATTTGTTGTTAGAACAAGTCACGATAAGAAAAAGGAATTAATTAAACAGATAGCTAGGGCTATTTTTGCAACAAACTGTAGCTTCAGGTCAATTGAACATAAAAAAGTTCGAAAAGCAATTGAAATGCTAAGGCCGGGATATGTTCCACCTTCTAGATTCCAGCTATCATCGGTTCTTTTAGATGAAATTTTTGAAGAGGTGATATCAAAATATTGTAAAGGTCTATCAAGCAAGTCAGTTTGTATGTCTCTTGATGGATGATGACAAATATTCATAATGAACCAATAGTTTGTGTCGTTTTGATAGCCGAGGATAGAAATAGAATCTTGTTCGAAAGTATAGATACATCAGGATACTCACCTACATCTAATTATCTTACAGATATCGCTGTAGATGTAAGAAATAAGTGTGACATTGAGCATAATTGCAAAGTAACTAGCATTGTCACAGACAACGCGTCTAATATGAGTATTATGAGAAAGAAACTATCTATGGATATTCTGCTCATATACTGAATTTGCTTTCCAAAGATTTAGAAATCAAACAAATAAAAGAATATGTACCTACTTCAAATTGTAAAATATTTTCGCAATACACATTTACCAAATGCTTGGTATAAACAAAAAGGAGGCAAAAAATTAGTACTACCTCACGATGTACGATGGAATACACTCTCTAACTGTTTTAAAACATATGTCCTGTGATTTTTTAAAAAGTTTCGAATATTCAAGTCAAAAGAATGACCGAAGACTTTTTAAAATTATTGAAACCAATTTCTGTGACACTTGATAGAATTCAGCAGAAACGTGCCTGTTTGTCTTATACGGTTGAGGAATGGAAAAAATTAGAAGCAGTCTTTACAAGTTTTGAATCAACTGAAAGAATCATAAAACAAAAGTTTATTAAGAGATATGAACAAGCCACGACACCTTTTCACTTTTTAGCATATTTGCTCTATCCTACTACAAACAAAATGGAATACCCGTTGTCACCTCAAGAAAAAATTCAGTTGTAGAAATAATTTGCAAATATTATTCTGGCACTGGATTATTACCATTAGTCATTATGTTGGAAGGTAAATCAGATCCATCCCACGAAATAGTGTTTTCGCAAGAAATAATACAAAATGTAAATACAGTACAATGTCCACCATCTCCAAGATCTCAGAAGAACGTTCCAGAGATTAATCAAGTATTGGATATCATAGTTCCGATTTTCTGTGTAAGCGCTTTTTCTGCAGGTGTCGGAAGAACTTTTTCATCATATGGGCTTGTCCATTCAGAATTAAGAAATAGTGTTTCTTTTTAAACATTATAATACAACATAAGATCAAAAATAGTATTTTTTATACTTCTGTTCAATTAGTTAATCCTCTGCAGGATTTTTAATTTTAGTTTTGCAAAAGGTGTATCTATTTTTTATTAATATGAAACATGTAGTTTTCTTAATTTCTTTATTTATTTATTCTTTGTATTATGTTTTATGTATTGTGTTACTAAATAAATGTATTTTTGTAATTTTGTATTCGGGTTCAGGTCGATTTTGGATTTTAATTTGCTTTAATTTAGCGTTATAATTAAATATATAGAGTGAACTATATGTGAGATATGACGTCATCGACAATTTTTTTAAATGGAACAGCCTGTATATTGTTTGAGTTTCAGAATATACGGACCATCCTGTGTCCAAAAAGGTATCATACATGTCGTTTAGCTTTATAATAGCGCTATTGAAATCAGAGAAACGTCTATTTACAGTTTCAATAGACTGTTTCTTTGTTGTCACATTTTTTGACATCCCTTTTGCACTTAACCGTGTAATGTTGTGTGCATTTATTTATAAAACAAGTAGGCGATTAGGTTTTGTGAAATGTCACTATTTTTACTAATATAAAATAACAGTTAAATAGTACAAAAATTGTAGTAATTCGTGAATGTTGTATTATTGCTTGGAATTAATTTAAACTGAAAATGAAATTAAGTGTGCAGCATAACATTGAAACAGATCGCGAACTCAGATGGAAGTGCGTGATTTATTTAACGATAAATATCTAGAAAGACCTATAACGCAATCAACAATCAGTAAGGTTGAAAAGAAATTTCGGGAAACTGGTACGGTTGAAAGTGCACGCAAATCAGGTCGCCTCTCTGTAAATTTTGATAGAAAATTAGACGTTCTACTTGCCGTTGAAGAAGATCCACTTCTCTTCGTAAGATTAGTCGTGATCTTGATGTTAGCAAAACAATGGTACACAAATTATTCAAACTGGAAAAATGGCATTCCTTTAAAATAAAACTTGTACAGGAACGATGATGATCCAGATAGAAGAATATAATTTTGTGAAGCAATGATGGATAACTACCACCGAGACCCTTTCTTGGTATCAAACATTATTTTCTCTGATGAAACCACTTTCACATTAAATGGCGAGGTCAATCGTCAGAATTGTAGGTAGTGGGCAAAAGAAAATCCTAAATGGATGCGTGAGCATCATACTCAATACCCGCAAAAGATAAATGTATGGGCTTGTAAGAAATAGAATCATTGGACCCTACTTTTTCGAAGGTAATTTAGACGGGACAACATATCTTCGGTTTTTAAGGGGCTTTCTTATTGTGGCTACTTGAATTAATTTATTCCCTAGTAGAATTAATCCTGGAAGTTTTGATGAAACTTTATGGTTTCAACAGGATGGTGCGCCTCCGCATTATGCTGTAGATGTTCGAAAGTACCTAGAAAAAGTTTTTCTGAACAGGTGGATTGGTAGACGTGGACATATTGAATGGCCAGCGAGGTCGCCAGACCTTAATCTTTTGGATTTTTTTTTGTGGGGCCACCTGAAGAATGTTGTTTATAAAACGAAACGAGCACATATTGAAGAATTACAAGAGCGAATTCGAACAGAAATAAATAATATTTCTCAGGAAACCATAAACAAGGTTCAACAAGAATTTGTTCATCGTTTAGGTTACTGTCAAATACAACAAGGCCCACAGATCGAACATTTAACCTAAAGTCGTGTATCTGTTATTATTAGCTATCAATAAAATTGTTAAATAAGATTAGTCGCCTACTTTTTTGCAATTGATAAGAAATAGTTGTTAGCATGTATCTTTCAAATTCTGTCCGCTAGACCCCAAGTATCTATTCCATACTTTATTTGACATTAGTAAAAATAGTGACATTTCACAAAAACTAATCGCCTACTTGTTTTATAAATAAATGCACACAACATTAAACGGTTAAGTGCAAAAGAAATGTCAAAATGTGACAACAAAGAAACAGTATATTGAAACTGTAAATAGACGTTTCTCTGATTTCAATAGCGCTATTATAAAGCTAAACGACATGTATGATACGTTTTTGGATTCAGGGTGGTCCGTATATTCTAAAACTCGAACAATATACAGGGTGTTCCATTTAAAAAAATTGTCGATGACGTCATATCTCACATATGGTTCACTCAATATATTTTAATTATAACACTAAATTAAAGCAAACTAAAATCAAAAATCTACCTGTTTCGGGAAATTTCGTTAAAATTATTTGTTTCGGAAAAAAAGAATTTATTCCATACTTTACGGACACACTGTATAATAACAAATAACAACTATAAGAAAAACTACTATAAGAAATCATGATTTTTTAATAAAAAGTCGCGTTGATTTAAATCATGATTTAAATTCTGATTTCATTCAAATGATTTAAATCATCTCAACACTGCATACAACAGTTGTGTACGTCCACCATGTAATCGCACCCCAAACTATAAGACCCCTCTGGCAGTGGATGTGGCGTGGTTGGATGCACTGCTCGAGTTAACGCTCATTACGCCTGCGATGAACCAAAATTCGCGCTTCGTTGACGCTCAATTCGAATCTGGATTCGTCGGAAAACAAAATATGCCCCCAATCACCAACCAATGTCTTGCCTCGACTCACTGGTGCCGTATATATGTAGGGTAGTACTCGCAAGTCAATGCTGCGCGTGCTCGTAGTCCACTCTCTAGCAAACCAAGTTGTCTTGAGGAGGACATAACCGATGCTGTAGCTCTGTACGCAATGGTGCGTTCTTCTCGTGCTGTGGTCAAGTAGAGCCGCCCTGCTCGCGGCTGAAGGAGCGTACGTCCTTGCTCATTCCATTTTCGCTATGCGAATTGCACTGCCAACAGCGATCGCTAGAGACGATGCGTGATTTCACGGAAAGATATACCGTGAACTGCATTCCATTACGTATAAAGTACGACTACATAGTACGCCTTTACAGCACAGTAAGGACCTACAAGCACAGTAAGGCCTGTCTATCGACAAAAGTGTCTAAGAAGAAAGAAATCATTAACATATAGCATATAGGATCATGTTTATAATTTTATCAAGAACGTTAAGACTTATTAGTGTAAATATAATGTAATTATTTGTATATCCTTACATCATTGTATTTTTGTTTAGATTTAACAATTCGGTTCAAGAACTAAGAAAAAACATTCCAGAACTTAGTCATGAACTTTTTTTACAACTTTGTCTTCAAAAATTCCTTAGCGAAAAAGTTTGTAGTTTCAATTTTATATTTCTTAAAGGTAAATGTTGGAATTTTTATAGTACCACAGAGGTGCAGATACCTTACATTAAGTATTAATTTAAAATTCACTTGTAAATATCAATTTTTCATGTTAGGAACAGAATCTAGGACAATAATGTTCTCTGTATTGATTGATTATGTGCGTACCTGCATTTTAATCAAGTTTACCATAATATGATGACGTAAAACTAGCAAATTTGCACCGGTCCGCCTTTCTCAAATACTGCATACGTCCGCAAAATAAACATAACTGTAATTTAATCAATTTTACCTATAGGAAATGACGCTATATCCACAATAATAAGTAATTATGTTTTCGGGTCGTGGATACTGTACGAAACCGCATCATAGTTGTTTCCAAAATCCCGATATGCGTTCACAGCATCGATCCATATCTAACTGTGCATCGAGCCGGCTAGGTGGCGCTACCATCGACGTCCCGTACATCGCGCCATCCGGAAGTGAGTTTTCGCACAGTAGTCGTCGCCACCGACTTTGATGGTAGTAGCGACGAAATCCGCTCAGTCTGACGTCATGGAGCGTCGCGTGAACACCGACGACGGTAGTAATACGTGAAAGAAAGACGCTGGACGTCGCGCGTGTCGATCGTTGTCGGAACTTGGAGCGATGATGATGAAAACGTGTTTGCGGTACCGCGTTTGAACTTTAATTGTCGCGGCACTTTTTTTTTAATTATCTCCGAAGCAATCGTAATAGAGAAATTATTTTTACGTATTAAGAAAAATAATATATCTTATGAAATATTTATAATCCAGTGAACTTTGTAAAATTAGAAGAAAGTGAGACGGAAAGTTTTCTTTAATGATAAAGGGAATGCAGTTGAGTTTTTAATCTATTTCAAAGTTTATAAGCGTGTGCGTAAATATGGATAATTAAAAAGAATCGTTTAAATTTAATATTCCCTATGTAGTATTTGCAATTGCAATAACTAGAGAATGAAAAGTTAAATTAATGAGGTAGCATATTTCATATATTGGGAACATCTAACCTGAAATTGTAATTTTTTCACTGTGGGCTATTATAATACATTCGTTGTTCTACCAGCAACGGCAGCCTGAGAGATTTTATATAAAATTATTTTTTCAAATGTTTTATCGCAAATCTACTTCCATTTTTTTGTGAAAAACAGACTTATACTATTTAAAATATTGTTTAGCGTCTATTGTCGACAGTTTCTTGCCACAATAATAAATAATTCTTAAACAAATCTTTAACAGTTTCTCAATTGGTATGCAATAAACTGCGATGTAAGGAAACGACTGCTTGATTTACTGTTGTTACAGTAGTACACATGCAATGTTGTGCGTGTTATGTTTCTTAAACTGATTCTCTATCTATATTATCTCACGCGGAATATAAAAATCTTTTTTTATAAATGCTGCATTATCACCTGGCTATAAATCAGAAGAAAATATTTCTATTTACTTCAGTATATACTTCCAACAAGTAATCAACTCCAGCGCATAAAATATGCATTAAAAAAAAGTAGAATTAGTTTATAGCACTACATTTTTTAACACCTCAAAATAAGAAATAGTTTATATAAATATGAGACAATATGAGTGGTTACAGAATCAAATTTGAGATGACCAAAATTTCTTTTCTTACAAGACCTATGACAATATTGGTAATTTTCTGGCATTCGATTTACGAAAAAACTGTGAGTAACATTTTTGAATGCTTGTGAAGTCTAAAACTTTTCTTCGTGCATTAGTAATCGTAGTTGTGGAGCCGTAAATATTCCTTCTTTAATCCTTTCGGCACTAATTTTAGTGCGAGTGATCAGGAGTGTTACGTATAACTCTGGCGAAGTTCTTTATTAATCCTAGTTTGCTTTGAAACAGACACTTTCAGCATTACACATTGAGGCATATTTCACATATGATTTGCGTTTAGCCAAGCTGCAAACCAAAAATAAGTGAAAATAACTCCAAATATTCCATTCATATACTGCATATTGAAGCTCTTCCAATATAAATTTATAGT
This sequence comes from Holotrichia oblita, assembly GCA_023690525.1. NCBI lineage: Eukaryota > Metazoa > Arthropoda > Insecta > Coleoptera > Scarabaeidae > Holotrichia > Holotrichia oblita. The sequence continues at coordinate 145,822,574 of CM043017.1, read as the reverse complement.
TTTCGTATGTTTCTTTCATACTAGCATAGTTAGCTAGAGGTACAGATGGGAATTTATTGGCATTACGCAGAAGCACAGCTTTTAAACTAACTTGAGATGAACTAATGTACAAATGCTGTTCTTTTGGGTAATGCTCAGTACATATGTCTACATAACAAGAGAAATGTCTCAGTATAGATTACAAGTTAGGGTATACTAGCGTATGTTTTGATTTTGACGTAATCTCTTGAATGTTTGTTAAGCAAAAATAACAGCTTTGATTTCTATTCAATTCATAGGGATAGCAAATGGTATGTACATAATCTGTGGAATTTTTTCAAGCAGTGAATAGCCTAGAACACGATATATAAACAGATATGTGGCGCCCAGAGCTTTGTTTGATCTCCTACTTCACATCCAAAATAAAGTTCATAATACTGTTCCACAATCAAGGAATTTAACAAAAGTTGTTAGGATCATATAAACAAGCTCTATGCATTTTGTAACTAACGACCAATTGAAATAAATAAATTTGTAAATGTGTAATATGTATTAGTTTCATCGTGTTTACAATGCTGTAGGAGGTTTTATATGAAAACGGACAAATAGACGAAAAAATGTTTTAAAATATTTCAAATAATAAGTGATAGAAAAATTCCGAATTCATATTTGAAAATATGAAAAAATTGTATTAACTAGAACTTATTGTATTGGTGACACAAAAATTATGTTGACTGATACTGTCAGGAGTGATGAAAACCGTAGTAAGCAACCATCACGATGAATTTACTTTAAATGTCAGAGCAGATATAATTGATCTTTTTTAATACTACGATTTCACATGCCACGTCGACTAACCGGCTAGATATATGGAAAGGTTTTGCATGAGGAAGATAACACTTTGTTAGGAAGTCCATTGTTAAGTATTATTAGACCTAGACGTTTTATTCACTGTATTTAATGTCTCCTCAAAGCTATCAAATTAACATTACCACAATGATCGAAAAATTAAAAAAAACTAAAGTAAAAAAAAAAAATAACACCTTCTGTATGCATTTAGAAAGAATAATAAACGTGTCAGAACATAATCTTAGAACAGAATTGTTCCTATTTTTATTTAGAGAAATAAGAACCAACCCCTAAAAAATGAGTAATTGTACCCTCTCTCTTTCTCGAGAGATATAAACTCTCGCTAGTGATTGTGATGGTGGATTAATATACATATCTTGATTTTTTTGAACATACGATCGTTTTTTCGGCAAAAATCTTCATTTCCCAATATAGGGTCATATTTATGTATAGTCCGTGCTTGAGGTTGTGTCGATGCTTGAGCACGCGATTTTGACGTAAATGTCATTACAAATCTGTCAAAATCGCATGCTCAAGCACCGACACAACCTCAAGCACGGACTATAAATATGACGCATAGTTCTTTGAGCTCAATACACGTCACTCAATATTTCTCCAATTTTTTGGTCTCGTCCAAATAATAAGATAATTTAATCGTTGGAGTTAAATCTCTTTCCGTCAGACTCTTTCTTCAGGTTTGGAAACAAAAAACAGATCTCTGGAGACTGATGAAATTCCGCCATGATGTCTGCGAACGCAATTGTACATTGTTTTAATTTAAGAACACTTCTTTTTCTTATCCAACTGCGGTGCTTTTTTCTTAAAATCGCCGTTGAACCAGTCCAATAAGCTCTAATTATGATACTTTATCATAATTGCTTGTGTTAGGTAATTGACCGACACTGTCGACACTGGTACCGATTCATCAGATAAGAAAAAACCATTGCTTTATTTCAGGTTATCAAATGGTTCAAAAACTGTAGTTGAACGCCAAACTCTCCTTCCAAGTTGTCACACGATCACATTTGTGGTCAATTGTGCCAAGTCGGGCTAGTGGCCTAGTGGCTTGCACATTTGACTCGTAGTCTGGCAGTACCAGGTTGGAACCCGGGTGCTTCCTTATCTGAGTTTGGTTTTCTGGTGTTTTCCAAGTTCCACGGCGAATGCGGAAAGGTAACCGCTTACTAGCCTAGACTTATTAAGGGAATGCTAAGGCATAAATTATTATTATTATTAACATCATATCGTAGAATACTTCCATTATTTCGGCTATATTATAATGATATTTAGGTAGCCACTCCCTAACTAATGATTTTGATAGCACAGAGACCCCATAGTATCTATCTATTAAGAATGATGCTTGATAAGCAACGAAATTCACTATCTTCAATTTTCGTTAAAATACACGGGCTTGTTTGTTTTAAATGCCCGTCAACTTTTGACTTATAGTGGTTTCTATCAGAGTGCACTGTTATAGACTCAGTGCAAGTAGTGTATTCCACGGGCAATCTTTCTGCGTTACGTCTTACATTGTTAACAAAACAATTTAGTAAGGTACACTGGGTATACGGAAACTGACCCTCGATGTAATAGTTGGACCGAGTTCATTGCGAATATGACGGCCTTGAATTGGCTTAAAACCATAGTGATATTAACAAAAGAGCAATATTATATTGTACCAACACCTTAATGTGAAGTGAGTATATAAGCCAACAGACAACGCTGTAAATGACATACCTTTCTCAAAGTTGGTAATAAACATGAGGAATGTTGCCTTCCAATTTATAACGTGGAAAATTCGAATACTTAAGTACGGATTGATCCATCCTCGTCCTAATATTAAGTTCCTCTTTTTCTGTGTTAATTGTTAGAGTGCCTGGTACATACCCTGTTGTTAGGACAACAAAGTTCCGATATCTAAAAGTTAAACAGGATAGGCGTTAAGAATTCTTAATGTTGCTACAAATAAGAACCAAATTGTATACATCTTTTTGGAAGCAATTCCTCAATTAGATCAAAAAAGTTAAATTAGCCAATTAAAAAGTGTCCTTTTTTCGGATAGGCAATATATCTCCAACTTATAAAGAGGTCACCTTTTCATTTAAACAGGAATACTATCTAAAACTCCGAGAGATCTTGTTTGAGAACTTCTAACTTTATTTTAACATCATAATTGATTCTTTTACCAGTAAGCAATTTGCTTTGTAGTGAGCTATTCTGGTCCCTAGTTTATTTATTCGATATTGCTTAAAATCCAAAATACTGTCGACTACGACTAATACACTTATTTTCTATACGTACACTCACTAAAAGCTTGCTAACTAGTAGTCCGTTTAAATATTGATCCAAAGAATTTATGGTTCATCTTCGAATACGACATATTCTTGTTTTATGTCTCTCTAAGAGATTGAATTTTTCGATACGTAGATCATATGGAAAGTTGTTGGTTTATTAAGCCTCTTCATCTATCACCAACTTTTCTTATTGACGAAAAACGTTCTCTTGCCCATCCTTAGACTCAATTGGCACTTTACTAAATAATACCAACAGAAAAACAAAAAAAAACCTCTAGTTCATTGCCAATATGAGCAATACTTTATTTTCTCTCAATCTTTATAAGGTATTCGCCCAACCAAACGATTTAATATAAATTGCTTGAAGGATTATACTTGTATGTCTTTTTGTATAACATTAAAGTGCAAACAGCATTATATAGAGTATTACAAACGCTGTGTGGCTGACAGAGGCTGCTCTCGATAAAAAAATTGCAATTTATAGAGCAATTCATGTGACTAATGTTGCAATTTCAAATATAATATCTCCAACTGAGATATCTCATTCTTAATAATATCTTGAAAATATATATCTATTTTAGTTTTAGGGCCTTTCCAACGAAAACATTTATTTTCGCCGCGTTTATTAAATTACTTATTACTTTCACAGAGGGAATATTAAATTATACGAGATAATTCGAACATTTCTAAAAGTGATATAAAAACGTTATTAAACCGAAAACATAGAAACAATTATTGTAAATATATCTAATAATAACAGCAGAGCTATAGTATTTCATTACTTTTTAAAATCGAAACTGATATAAAAAGAGTTTAAAACAACATCGTCAACTCGCTGTGATAATTGCAAAACTTGAACATAAAGTTAATTGGAAAAAAATAAAAGATTTTATTTATATATATGCCTTAATTACATTTAACGGCTTTATTTTTGTTGCGAATTGTGAAAATTTTAATGGAAATACTATTTAAATAAACATACTTTCATTAAATCTAATTGAAAGATATCAAATTTGGAAAATAAAAACAATACAGTGCCTTTTTAAAAATTAAATCTTGTAAAAGGAGTTATAATAAAGCAGTGAGATAAATACTAGTCTTCTGAAAACATTTTATTCAGAATTAGAGATCGTACTACAATCTGAAGACTAAATTAATTGTGATGCAGAGACAAATCATAACCTAACAATGGTCGAATCCAATGTTAGCTGTAGTCAAAAATGTAGCAGACATAACGTTTGCAATGCTAGTAGTCCAGATAAGAATTCCCTTTTATCGAGACGTAGAAGACATAAAACAGTACATTTCGGTGATAATTTACTGTTGCAAGTGTGCACCAACGCTAATTTAACTTCGCACGTATCCTGCCACAAAATGGAGCCGAATGTTCAGCAGCTTTTTAGTTTTATCGAGAATATTTTGAGCGCTTGGGCCGCCGAGGAAGGTCTAACTTCGCAAGGTGAAATCAGCGATACTGATGAGAAAGGTTTGGAGAAGAAGAAATACAAAAAGCAATGCGCTAAAATCAAAAGGATGAATATTAGGAGGTTAGTGCAGGAGGCTTCGAAATCGGATGGAATTCGTTTCTTGGGGAATCTAAGGTATCGTCATATGCATTGGAAAGGTAACCCGGATGCTGACAGGTGTAACGAGAACTTTTTAAGAAAGGTAAATATTCTATTTAGATGGATAGCTATAACTTCCTGGAACTATCTTTTGTTTTGTATTCATGGTATTAAGGTTTAAATTGATTCTATTTTGCTAACCATATTGTTTTTATAACTACAAGAAAGAATTTAACACAAATGGATAATGTAACATATATTTAATAAATTAATATTCCAGGAGATTTAAATAAAGACAATAACAAAACAACTAATCTAAGCTTAATATATGGGGGGTCATAAATAGTTACATTTTCCCCTACATTCACGGCGTTGCAGATCACATTGGTAGAATTCTCCTTAAACAAAACAATTAACCCATCTTAAACCTTTAAACAAAATCTCCCAAATTCTTCCTTTGCCCAAAGACACTTACCATGCTCTCTCCCATAAAGGCATTTACAAAATTCGTCATCACTGTGGTTCATGTCAGAAACTGGACGGTCAATTTAAACTAGAATCAAAGAGCACCAACTGTAAGAACACTTTATTGATATGGGTCACAAAATTTATTTTGGTCAGGTATCTGTTGTAAGCAAGTCTCAACGTTATTTTCCACAAAAGGTAAGGGAAGCTATCGAAATTCAGGGAGATTCCCAGAATCTCAATCATGATGTTGGTTACCCACTCTTCAGTAGTTGGAAACCCGACCTTTCTGCTTCATCAACCCGTGCTTAATATTCCGCTTCATTACCCCGCACTCACTGATCCGTTTCTTTGCACAGTTGTATATGTACCTTCGCATGTCCATCCCTTCCTTCTCAGAAGATCGCCTCTAGCGTGGTTGACATGTCGAAGGTTGTAATCTTTTAGCACCTCCCATCCAGTTTCTCGCTTCTATCAGAAGGTTTTTTTTTTAATATGCTCTGTGTCACAGCAGATCCGTTTACACAGATAAAAAATTGGGATTTATGCTTATAAAAGTTGTCCCATTTTTTTTGCACACATCTGTACTTCTTCAATTAGTCTCCTGTAATCTCCTCTCAATTGTTGAGTGCTACATTCTTCAAAATAATTGGAAATACTCACTATTAACTAACGTATGTCGTTAATATAGTTTTCCATTAAATTCTAGTGGCATCGTTTAAATCTTTGATAAATCTAGATTTTGAGGCATTCTCATATACCTGTCTTGACAACATATTTTATTTCGGTTTCTGACAGGTCAGATTCTGACATTGATCTTATTTTTTTGCCAGCAAAAGCTTTCAATTATCATAAGACTAAGCTACAAACGTCATACTCAGCCGTATCATTTTCAAAATTTGAAGTACCAAATTTACTAAAAATTGTTCAGCGTAATTTTACTTTGAAAGCATATTCTTATTGAAACAAAAATAAACCTTCAGAAAGAGTTTGTGATTGACAATATCAAAAGCCACCCTTGAATTACATGAATTCTCTAGACATATTAGTTAAACAAATGAAAATTTGAAATGAATATAATTCAAATCTTTAAAAAATAAGCAAAATGATTTGTGAAAAATTATTGCGGCATATTTAGACTTGACAATGTTTAAAGAAATTAAAGATGGAATACTACCACTTAAACTGTAAAAATATGCACGTTTGAACACTTTAATAACTATAGAATTTATAACTTATAGAATTTTGAAAATTAAATATTTAAAAGAGAGTTAAAATTTTGCAAAACAAACGAATTTAACGTAGATGTTTTAAAATGAAAGGACAAGAAAAAACTTAATTCGGAAGTAGAAAATGATCCATACAATAGAATAGAGAGACTAATTCGACCAACTGCTATATATGCACGTAGGCGTATATGCTTTGGCAACTTCCTACGCATCTTTCATTTCCAGTTGCATTGAAGAAGTTTTGCTACCTACGATTGGGGCTGTAATATTCCAGCTTCAAATGTTGTCGCAGAACTTAGTTCGTACGGTGGGCAGGCATAACAAATAAACTTAAAATTGATTTGATAAATTCTGTAACAAATGTCAGTGTTAAAAGATTAGATCAAGATTTTGGCATTTACAAACTTTCACCCGATATCCTGTGCGGTCGACACGACGACAGTTGGAAGGTGGGCAATGCAACCTACACATATCGTCACTAAATTGGGATTTTTATATTGGTTTACCCTTTTAAGCTTATTTAATCAACCCACGCACATCACCCTGTGGTTACGAAACTTCTGCTTTCCATAATACCTATTTTGAAAGACAAATATAAGAAAGAGTGTTTTGCAAAACGTGTAGGGTAAACGGACACTTAAGAAAAATTAAAAAAATAGTCCGTCTGAAAGCCCAAGATATGTAGATTCTAGTAGTACCTGCAAAATTAAATTATGCAGTATGGTTTAATTTAAGAAAAAATATTTATGAGTGAGTTGCAAAATTGACAGTTATTGGACAATTTTTACAGTTATCGGACACTATTTTGACAGTTATTGGACGTTATCGTATTGTTATAAAATTTTGATGAAATGCGTAAGTAACTTTTATTATGTGGTTTATTTATTATCACACATTACCTACAGATATTTTGATATATTTTTTTTTTTACAATTCAAATAGTGCACCTGTCTCTGCTTCATCAGAATCATCAATTTCTTCTTCGGAAACCTCTTTTCCTTCAATCAATTTAATCACCACTTGAAAATTGGCTTTTTCATCTCCCGTAATTTCTTCATAATCTTCTTCATTGTCAGTACTATCATCCTGCTTGAAACATATGTGACATAAAAATAAATCATCAGTTTCATCATCTGGCACATGAACTTGATGTTGTTTTCGTACGCAACGCTTGTGGTAGTATTGTTTGCACCCATCGCATATTAAAAACACTTTTGAACGTATGTTGATTTTACAAGTAAAACATATATTTTATTTGACTTTATTAATTTTGCTGTTTTATTTTCCTCGCGTTTTCTTTTTCTTTCTTCTTTTTCAGTTTGCATTTTTTCTTTCAGCTCTCGTTTTTCTGTTAATAAGTCTCTGTATTTTTGGGAAGTAATAGCGAAAGGTGGTTTTTCGGACAATTTTTTGCCTTTTCGTTGTGGACTGACTGGATAAAGAAGATAATCATTGATATTATTTGATTTTTTGGACGAATTTTTGAATTTTTTCATTTCCAACAATTTGAATAAAATTATCATAAGCTAAACCATTATTGTCTTGATCGATATTAACCTCTTTCGTCTTAGCTTCCTTTCCTAAACATTTACTGTAGTCAACAGCATTAGGATCAAATGGGCATAACCAAAAGCCCTAAAGCCATTAATCAAATTTTCAGGTTTTATTGCTGTAGCTATGACAGCCTTTAAGTGCAAACAAAAGTTATTTTTGCTGATAATTTCTCCTGGATGCGTGGTATGCCAATCACGAACGATATCTGATATCTCCAAGCTGGCTTAAGTGGTGAAAATACAGAAACGTCAGCCGCTTGCAAAATTCTAGTTGCATTCGGATAAAGGGCAATTGTTTCTATTATAAGTCTTACACACAAATCACTCAGTTCATAAGTCATATGTGACTTGCGGCCATCAATAAATAAAATAATTGGAAACTTAATATTATTCTCTATTAAATGTGGATAAAATACGTTGGCAATGTATTCATAGAACGTTTCTGCGGTTATCCATCCCGTGTCGCTTAGGCCAAACCCCAAGATGGATCAACAGAATTTGCTACTTTTTCTGGTATTCTTTTATAAAGATAAACTATCATTGGGCAACACGTTTTGCCTGATGCCCAAAAAGTAAACATTAGCGTAATGTTCTCTTAGAATACAATACATGCTCAATAGAATACACGTTTTTAGATCTCTTTGGAGCAAAAACTTTTCCTGTTTGGGGACAAATCTGAAATCCCGTTTCGTCTCCATTGTAGGGTCTTTGATCACTTCTGTTAAATTTTTTTGTATAATATAGGACTTAATACTTTCAAACCAGTGTCTTTTGTTCGTTTCACTAACACATGCACTGGCTGAAGTCACAGCCTCACTTGTTGTCTCAGTGATTTGAGGATGTCTTCTCAAGAACGCTCTTAGCCAACCATCTCCAGGTCTATTTTCCTTAAAAGGGTTCTTGCGGGGGTTGTTTTGCTAAACATTTTGAACACTAGATAAAATATCCTCCCTTTTCCGAAGAAAACCTTTTTGAGGCAAATCTAGTATCCATTTAGTCAGAAAATTTTCCTCTTGTTCTGACAAAACAGTTGGAGGTCCAAATGAATCTCGATGACTCTGATGTTTTAACTTAAATTCAATAGTTGATCTGTAAGACCGCTGTCCAGACTTAATTTCTTGTACAGCTTTTTCAATCAGGTCACTATCGTAAGTTCTTTTTTCAGGCATCTTAAATTTAAAAAATAAGACGATTATAGTTATTGGACACCCATGTCCAATAACTGGTAAACCTGAATAGAAATACACATCAAAGAGAGCTAACGGTAAGTAATTTCATAAATTAAAAAAAAATGGAGATAGCAAAACAAATTTTTGAAATCAGTTATTGGCCGCTTGTCCAATAACAGAAAAAGAGTAAACTATGTATTTGTCATAGTTATTGGACACTTTATAATAATTGCAATGATTTCTTTTTTTGTATCGATGTTTCGGTTGGGAACATTGATATAATCTTTTGAGTTGAAAATATAGGTGGAACCACATAAAACCTCTGAAAATGTCAAAGGTAGGATCACTCTTAACAATTATGCAAACGTGATCCCTGTCCTGTAACTCCACTGTCCAATAACTGTGTGGTTTACGTTATTAATGTTACTTGCGTAAAAGAAGTAAAAACATAAACCGACCAAAAATAATCTTTAAACTTTTTTGACGTTAAAAGTAAATGTTAGTTTCCCTAGTACTATGTTCGTATCTGACAAGTGTTTCGTCAGTAGATAAGTTTATTATAATATTGCATTGTACACAAATTCTTTATTTCTTTCAAATATAAACATGAAAATCCTTTTTATCACATACGCTTTATGTGATGTCTTTTAGCTGTCTTCTCTCTTTTCTGGAATGGAAGTGTTTTGTTGTTTTGCGACACTGATACTCACATTTGCGATGTTTTCGACCGTTCGTTTGATCGATGACGGTTCATCTTTCAATGAAAATTTCCATTCTGATTTCGTGATCAAATTGTCAATAGCTAAAGTGTTAACCATGATTGTATTAAATGTCAATGTATTACCTAACTAAATACTAAAAATGGTCGACTTAACAATTGACAAACAAAAATGGTCCGCGATTTAAAATCCTGGTTCTTACTGAATCACCCTTTACTTCAATAGATTCGTCACCAATGTGACACAAAAACTGTCAGCAAAGTTTTATACCAGGACTATACATTACTTCACAGTATAAGCACAGTGTAAGAACTAGACACTTGTAAATACTTCACGTTAGTATTTTAAATCGGACTTGGCGTTTTATAAATTTGAAAGTTGTTTCAAATTCTCGTTGCTAAAACATATTTTTCTCTATTAATCTAGAAAACTTAAAACGAAAACCAACAAAAATAACATTTCTCGTTATTGTAGTTGGCGACAAAGTTAAAATTACACGAAAAGAACTCCTCTTCGTTTCTGTTTTTAAACAATCAACTAACAACTCGAATTCTTCAAGATAAAAGTTATATTCGAAACAATTTCGTTACAGTTGCGCGAGTGCATTAATTCTACAACAAAGTTTCCGGAAAATATTGGAAAACTTCTGATAGCCAACTTATTATTAGGAGACGACTAAATCAACGTAATATTCCCGATTAAATATTTGACAGGCCTTAAATTATATCCAGTAATTTGAACGATTGCGGTGCTTAATCTTCTGTATTTGGCATAACAGTACCAAATCCATATTTTCCGATTTCCAATTCGCTCTAAATCAGATATAAACCTCATATATATGTAACATATACATATGTATATGCTTCTTTCTATGTGTATTTTCAATCTACCTTTCATTTTAGGATCAAAGCAATATGTATCATATTGTTTTTATGGCGTAGATCCAAAGAATTTGTAACGAATTAGGTTTTGTTTCTATCTTATTCAAACTTATATATGTAGGATAGACTAGTCGCGTAATAAGGTTTGTCGTAAAATATCACATTCAGCAAATCTGTAAGATTATATTAAAAAAGTGTAATAATAACCTCGTAGTCACCGTCTTATATTACGTGCAATTTACAAATTTCTCCTGAGAATACCCCTCATCGTTTGCTATATTCAACATTTGTGACACACTAGGCGACCTTTAGCAGAGGAAATGCTTTCTATTTACAAGTTTATGTAGCTATCTTACGTAGGGTACATGTAAATACGTATTATGTGCGCGAAATGGTTGCCTGGAGTGGTTTATTTCAGTTTCTAGTCGTAGCTCATATAATAAATGACGTACCTACATTTTCGTGTTATCAAATATGTATTTTAAAATTATAAAATGAAAACTCCATCGTCTAAAATAGTAATGACTGCTGAATTAAATAAAGAAACAGCACGCCTTCTACATTTGCATCAGATCTACGTTTCCTCGTTTACTTCTACATAATTTCATCAGATCTACGTTTCCTCGTTTACATAATTGATCTGGTAATCGGTCAGCTAATTCTCGTTACCATTTTCTGTAATTGTTTTAAGATTCTTAATCAGAACGAAAATTGGCTTTTCAAGCATACGTCGTGAAACCGTCCACCTATTATACTTACTGATCACAACTTCTCCAAAAATTCTGGAATATAAAAACGCTACCCAAGAATTTTCTCCAACATTTTTTTCCTGATATCCATGCGTATATATTTTTATAAATCTTCTGAAGAAGTTGGAAGCATATCAAGGATCAACGTATTCATCCTTCTCTGGCCTAAGACAATTTTCAAATTACGCTAGTGTTTGTTCAGATGATATTACAACATTTTTAGCCTGTATAGTTTCTTCAAATTTACTACTAGATGATACTTTCAAAAAGTTTCCAAAGTATCTTATTCGGTGATCTTTTTATGTCCCTTGCCGTAATTTCTTTCCTCACCACTGTCTCTCTACAATTGGATCTCTAGATTATAGAACAAGAATGACAACATGAGGCGACTAGCTTCAATAAAAAAAAATATGGAACACAAATATGGATGCTGTTATTTTATACTATTTTGTTATACTATTTTGACATCCTTTTATTTTCAAATATGTTGCTGATCTCACTTTACGCCTAATAATTTTACTAAAAATGTGTTAATTACGAGGGATGTTTGGTTACTGAGGTACAATTGTGAATTACAGACAGACTACTTTATTTATAGAAATCAAACATACACTAAGTAAAAGCGTGAAGTGTTAGGTACTTTTCAACATAATCGCCGCCAATGTTAAGACACTTATACCAGCGAGGCACTAGCTTCCATTTGCCCTCTTCGTAAAAGGTGCAATCCAACTTTCTAAAATATTACCGTACTTCATCTTCAGTTCATCGTCGTCTTCAAACTTTTTACCCGACAAATGAGCTTTCAGTGTCCCAAACAAATAAAAATCAGAAGGAGCCAGGTCTGGACTATGGGGCGGATGGAAAATAAGTTCCCAATTGTGTTTCTGAAACCAGGCCTTCGTCTGATTTGAGGTGTGCGGTCTTTCATTGTCATGCAACAAGCTGATTCCATTCGTCAACCTTCCTCTTCGTTTCTGTCAAATGGCTTGGTGTAGTTTTTCGAGAGTTTGACAATAAATATCGCTGTTGTGATTGTCGTTTTCGGTGGAAAAAATTCTATGAGCAAAACGCCTTGCATATCCCAGGACACAGTTGCCATTGTCTTTCTGCAGACTGCTGAACTTTGAATTTTTTTGGTGTTAGTGAACTCGGATGTTTCCACGTCATCGAGTCTTGTTTTGATTGAGGATATGATGGTGCATTTTGTGTTGGTCTGTCATCAGTTTTGGTACCCATCTCGTGGATACTTTTCGATAGCCTAATTCAGATACGATTTCATGAACAGCGTTTTTAAGGGTGCCGGTCAGTAGAGCCATTTTTCGTATTTTCAACGGACGATCTTCTCGAACCAGCGTATCGATCTTTAATTGATTCTTATCCGTTTTCGTTGTTGATGGTTTTCTTCGGCCCTACCTTTGGGATCATCGTTCAGCGTTGTGCGTCAACTTTTGAACTGTTTACAACAAACACTAACTTATTTTCGACTCATAACCCCTTCTCCGTAAGTCTTCAGTATTTTTTTATGAATTTTGGTAAGTGTTTCACTATTTGCATGCAAAAAACGAATGACCGTTCGCACTTCAAACTTGGAGTATGTTTCGATCGGAACTGACATTGTGCGGCTGTCCTTGCACAAGTTGTACTGAACCTAAGGCGATGACAATAGCCATCTATACAGTACATTTGTGCATCTAAAATGCGTGATAATTTTTTGAATAACAAATACCTGCTCAACTGGTCAATTAAATAGCAAGCACCTAAGAAATAATCGAAATACGTTACTGGAACATCCAAGCTAATGGTATCTTTACAACTATAGTAGAGAAAAGATGTTCTCTTCTAATGTTATCTATAACATATCTTCTGGAAATGCTGCATACATAGGACGAATATAACAATATCAAACAAATTGGCTACAGCAACATAAAAATAACTAAAAATGCCTGTAATAGGCGCTCATTGTATATTGTTGGAATCATCCTGCAAACAAATGCAACTCCCAATGCAAGATCTAATTTCATGGCAATTCCTTCTAATGCCAACCCCATGCTCACTGATTGGCAGAGTCGGAAGTAGTACAGCCGGGTATTACACAACATACGTCAGTACAACAGGTACCGATCTACATGACGTAACATATGAAAAACGACCCTGCGCACTAGAGGGCATGAGGTTCGAATTAGGTCGCAGGTATTATACAATTAAGGTTGAGGCGCGAATTGCGATGAAATTAAATCTTGTATTCGGAGTTGCGCTGATGAGAGTTGGAATGTCGAAACCACGTGGTCCGCTTCTAATGCTTGATCTATTTTTATTGCACTCGTTTGCAGGATGATTTAAATAATATACCATGAGCGCTTATTACTGACGTTTTTACGTTTTTATATTGTGGTATTTCTTGCCTTTTCATATAAAAGTGACTGTTTGGATCCTCCAGATAATCGAATTAAAACAGCCCTAGTTGAGCATCATCAAAATTTCAGTCATTGATTAAATTTTGAGGTAGCTTCCGTTCTTTCCCATGAACTGAACAAAATCTTCTCGCTCCTAATTCATTTAAACACCGATGATAACAATCGGGAAGACGAAAATAACAACAATATTTGAATTGGAAACATTAACTTGACCGAATTAGTTATTAATGGAGGAAATTATATGCACATAAGATGAGAATTAACTCTAGAAAGAATACAGAATAAATAACATCTTTCTTATTAATTTTTTTGAAATAACGCAATGCCATACAAATGACAATTTCATCTTTTTGTGGCTCCACCTCTGTATGAGATCACTAACTAATCAAACAAATCGCGTGACATTTACAGGAATACGTTGACATTTACAGATATTGTCGAGAACCAGTATAAAAGTATTTTTAATCCCGGTTGGCTTGGAAATTTTCGATTACGGTTTATAGTACGTAGTTTCCACGTAGATGCCTTCCACGTTACCACGTAATCGTCCGATTAATATTATGTACTACCGGGGGCTATATTTGGCGGGGAATTGTGCGAGACCACCAACCGGTTCAAATAATTGTATTACATTAAGGGCAGTGTAACGTAGCTATATCGTGTTATCCTGTATCGAAAAACATATCTATGAAAATTCGATAACAGGCTGTAGATTTGATGCGTGAAATGAGAGCAGCGAGTGCAACGCGAAATTGGCGATTTTTGAACAGTATCGATATTCTAAATCCAGAGTTTATAATGTAATGAAAAAAACTCGATAACATCCATTCCGGATTCGTAATGTGATTATTGCGTCGAACTTTTTTTAAAGAACGTGCTAATTGGATACAGTTCGTTTAAATCATGCACCAGGAAAGCTTTTTCTAATCATATAGTGTAAATGTGTTTTTGTACAATGTCACATGGTGTTATTTACATAACTGTGGAGGATTTTAGTGATAATTTGGTATGTTGATATGTTATTTATAATTATAGTTAATTATTCAAACTTGAATCCTTTATCCTTTTTCTAATCTTGTCTATAATTCTTGATCAAACCTTTCAATTTCTGCGAATGTTTTCTTTTAATATTGTATTCGTTGAATTTAGGGATACATAGCCCGTGGTTGTCAAGTTATTTTATATAATTCTGGATGGTGTTTAGATCCTGCGAGTTACTAGACGTTTGTCTAGTGTGTAGCCCATTTCGTCTAGCCCAAGTGATTTTTGTACGTAGATGCCCTGTTCTTGAATAAAATAGGAAATTTCCAACTATCTGAATCAGTATCCAGCCATAGCTTGTGCTCCGCCAATGCATAAGCCAACAGTGTTCCAGCAATAAAAATTATGAACTTTTAAAGATAAGGTAGAAAATCCATCCTGCGCTTTTGCTATAATGTATAAGAGACAGTTAGAAACTTTCGGAAAAGCAGTGAGGCAAACATTTAATTAATACGCAGTAAATGATTTTATTATTTTTCTGTACATTATCTATCAAGTTCTATGTGGTTTTTTATTCGTTCAAACCAATCATTGAAACACTTCTATCTATCTATTCCTGTAGTCCAGGCAGTTGAGCTGGGTGCTCTTTGTACCATTCCTATTAAACCTCTTACTTCCAATTGAGAAGTTGGCTGTCCTCTATAAAGTCCAATAACTTGTCTATTGGAAACTTGAGTACCCTCGAAGGCTCCAGTAGATCTTTTATGAAATGCTTCTGTCTGAGTGCTTCCCTAATGGACAGTGTCCAGTTATCAACACAATAATGGTCTTAACTTGTTTTTTATTGCGTCTAATTAGGTGTTCAGTGAACTTAGCGTCCCCGTCCCCTATTAGCACTTTAGTGTGAAGTCGACCTCCATTTCCTTACACTTTCTTTGTCTAACCAAAACCAAATCTCCCTTCTAATAGAGACCCTGGTGCATTGAAACACTGATTCCATTCTTAAATGGCCGTACTTAAAATGTGTTACTTCACGGTCTCTTGAATTAAAAAGAAGCGATGATCGCGAATATTATTTTTGACTGTCAGAGCCAGAAAAATCTCTTGAGTTCCACGTTGTGCCTTTTAGGTTATTTCGTACAATTAACGAATATTAAGGACAAGTGGTTGTTAATGTTTATAGATGCAGCTACACACACTACAGATAAGAAAAGAAAACAAAATAAGTGATGGTGGTTCATATATCATTGTGAACGATTCTAAAATCATTCCAACGTGCATTCAGATTTAAATCACCCAATATTCCATTGGAATTCACATTGGAATTCAAAATTGCCGACAATCTTGGAAAGAAACAGGAACATTTCAATCACACGCTCACGCATTAATTTAATGTAATTAATTAATTTAATTAAATTCAAAGTTTGAAATTCTCAAATTATACTTCATTTTAGTTGTTATTATGTTTGACTGAGTTATTCTCGCTGTTTAATTTAACTTTGTATAAGCAGACGTAAAACTAACGACTTTGTAATATATTTGACATTTAACATAATTTACTTCCGATTTCGCATTTGCAAATTATTAAAATTTGATTCATTTTCCATTGCTCAATGAATCATTCGATATATTTATTTGCAATGAAAGCACTTAGAATATTTTTATATTGCAAAGAAAAGGAAGGATATTTTTTTCATTTTCTACAACTTTTTCCAAGTTCATTTTGTCGTGTCCATGGAAGCGATATCTTCACATGTTCATTGCTACTTTCCTAACTAAGTATTAGAAGCAGTGCATAACCTTGGTTTTATAAGTGAGTCATTAGTATGTGTTATTACTAGCAAGGGTATTTTATGAGAAACTTTCAACTGCTTTTTTAGTATTCATTTTTATTTTCAGAAAAATACTGCATCCTGTATTTTTTCTATTTAAGCGAGAAGAATAAAAGCCTTTCTGAAATGTGCAAATCAATGATTATCTTCCATAATACATATGTATATATCAGTAAGTTCCAAAATTTTCTAGCATAACATTAGAGCAACCATTAATAAGAATAGTAACATTTTGGCCCAAGTTTTATTCATCTTGGAACAAACAAAAACTGATTTAATGTCTTTTAGCATCTTCATCTTTTTCTTTCAAGCACCGTATCTTATAATAGGAAAGTGGTCAAAACTATTTCAAATGGGCAAACGGGAACGATTCTTAAAGTGTTGATAAAGCATAACATTGCTTTGTTGATGAATGATGATATTATGCGAAGCAATCAATGGACAAAAGTTAGAGAAAGTATTGCGGTTTTTCAATGAAGGGGCCGAATTTTCCACTTTCATTTAAACATGAATAAAATTAGTGCAACTTAGACAACCAAACATCTCTCAACATTTTAATGCCAGCAATATATTTTTAAATCTCTAAAGATAAAATCCTGTGAAAACTGTTGAAGACATTTGTCACAATTATGATCTTCTAACATTAATCTTCATCTAAAAGGGAATCGATGGAATGGTAGTGATATAAACCGAATGTGTCCAAGAAAAATATTGGAAATATTGGAATTTCTGAACAAAATTTAACGTATTTGGGAATAATAGAAGACCATCTGTAAAACGCTCATGACTGCAAGAATTAAACCCAAAATACACAAAGAAAACAGTGAACTACGGTAGCTCATCGGTAATGGTGTGGGGTGCTTCACTTCGTCAAGCATAGGTCCAATTATACAAATAAAAGGTAATATGACGGGTATTGTGTACAGAAAAAAGATACAGGAAAACTTGAATGGAGACTGTGCCCACAATTTGCAGCTACTTTGGTTTTTTTCAGCAGAATAATGACCCGAAGCACTGCTCTCGGATCGCTCAGGACTAGATAACTGCCAATCATATAAAACCCTCACCTGAATGCGATACAAAATGTATGGGGCATTAAACAGTTGCAGAAAATCGACAAGTAAAGCTTCATTATGGGATTTAGTTGAGGACGAATGGAACAAAATAACTCCAGCCCAATGTCATGCTCTAGTATGTTCAACCAGTGAGAGATGTGTGGAAGTCATAAGACGAAAAAAGATTTCTAATTAAGTATTAACTCTGCAACTCCATTACTTCTTCTGTTTTTCTAATAGAACCTTTTTTTTTGTTAGATTTATATTGGACTACCTACATATATGTTTCATTTAAATGACGAATAGTATTTGAAAACGTCGAGAAATGCCACAATATAAAAGCTGGTAAAACTGTAACAGGTATTCATAGTAAATTTTTGGGATAAGTGCAATGAAAATAGATCAAGCATTAGAAGCGGACCACGTGATTTAGATCTCCCAGGTCTCATCAGCGCAACTCCGAATGGAAGATCTAATTTCATCGCAAATTGCATCTCAACTTTAATTGTATAATACCTCCAATAATGGACTAATTCCAACCTCCGTGCTCTTTAATGGACAAGATCGGAAGTAGCATACCACAGGGCAATACACGACACAGGTCGGTACAGCAGCATTCTGAGTTGCACTGATGAGACCTCGCAGGTCGCTCTAATTGTGTTCTTCTTTGGTGGTATTATTATGAGTATATTCTGCATATTTTAGTTAGTCAAAACTGCTATTGTCTCTATGTTCACTCAATTTTATTTGCTTCTAGCGCTAAGTAAATGTCTTTAATTACACATCTAATAACCACAAAAATAATTTCGATAAATTAAAGTAGTCTATCATTAATTCAAGAGAAGCACTAATAGATTGCAAAAACATACGCTCTAAAATGTGTGGTTTTTCCTAATGATATCCTGATGTAATACATATTTCGTCGATGGTGCTTGTTTACAACTTCTTTTAGAATATAAAGAACCCTCATTAAAAATACATAAATTTCTGTGGAAACGAAAAATATTCCACGCCAGAATAACCCTCTTTAACTACCTCATAAACTTCGCCTCATCGCCGTCCCTAGCACAAGAAAAAAAAATCGAACATACGAAACAACGAGGTAGGACGTGCTTTCGGAGCTTTGCAATTAATGAAGGTAGGCATCAGTTCCACGTAAGTACTCCGCTTTCTTCGCCTGGTAATGGGGATTTCTACGGTTTCTTTTTTTTATTATTGGTATCGACGATGGGGACTAAGACGATCTAAAAGCCAGACTACCCGAATCGGAAAAAGTCACCCTGCGAAGTAAGCTGAATATAGAAACTTGCACAGTAGTTTCCTGAATGTGTCAGAACACTTAACGGTGTTATTTTTGTTCAGCAATCTTGTAGAAACTCTGCAGTTGCTGGTGGTCGTTAAAAAAAGGTAAATGGGCAGTTATTGATTTATGTTACACGAGTAACTCAGTCAGGAAGCTGTTATTTTTGTTGAAGAAAATAGATTTAGCAGTAATCTACACCAGCGTATCTGATTTTAATTTAATCGAGCAAACACCTTGTTTACGTTGTTCATCTATTTATAGATATTCTTTTTATAACGCGTGGGAATAAAGACAAGAAAATGTCAATGATCGCATCTTTACTTTGAATTTCGTCCATGAAAATCGCTGGTTTAGCAATATTTTGTTCGAATGTAGATGTTTTATTCGTTTCTACATCTAGCGCGCCTACACATAAAGATGTATTGACAGATTTGATATGTCTAGAGGATTAGATACAGTTTATTTATTAGAATCATAGGTAAACTGTATATGACTTTGTGTGGTTGTATATGTATGTATGTATGTATGTACGTGTGTGACGAAGAAATGGCAGTTAGCAGTGTTCGATGAAACCTACTACAGCAAGATGTAATTTATAAAGCCGATAGATATTATAGAGTACTTTTACAATAGAAAAATCTTATAAAAAAGTTTGCAAATAGTAGTGATAAAATTGGAAATACACCCACAGGCAATGGAATCGGAGCACGTGTTTTAATCAATTCTGTTTGAATAACCATATTTCATTTTAAATCATACAATATATGGCTAAAATATTTATTTCTCTATGTTTAAATACAAGTTAGTTGTTCTAATTGCTATTACTATTTATTGAGTATACAGTTCTATATTATTATTACTCTACATTTAATCAGTGTTTTGCGAGAGCAAGCACGTTAATCTTTTACCAAGGTTTAAATCAACGTGACTCAGCAATTAAATCAATTCTAGATTTATTACACTTAAAATCAGTGTAAACTAGAATTTATGTCAAAAAGTAAACATTTAAGGTGGTAGAATTATCAAAAGAAAACCAAAAGAACGAAAGTAAGATCGGCCAGCTTAAATAATGCAAAAGAAACTACATATTTACAAATAAAATGTAATGAATGCAAGTTAAAGTGCCAACAGAAATAGACCTATAGAATCATTTAGATCTCTCTTCAAGAAGTTTGTGTTGCAGTTACATAGTGGTCAGCGTGCATTGTGGACTTGAATTCCATCAAATATGTATGGGGCAATTATGATCAATTTTGATTTTGTTGCCTGGATTGTGTTTAGCAACATATTGGCGAAAAGTTATTAGGTCCGCTCAGAGCGGTTCAGAAAACATAAGAACGTTTCAACTTCGTCAAAGGTTACTAACTGAATATAATAATAATAATAATAATTCATGCCTTAGCATCCCCCAACAGCTTGCGCCAATTACAGGGGGCATCGGCTGGCCATGAGTTATTATTACGCCTGCGGCTGTAGACCGACTTAAGATGTAACCTTTCCGCATTTGCCGTGGAATTTGGAAAACTACAGAAAACCAAACTCAGAAAGGAAGCACCGGGGTTCGAACCCGGTACTGCCGGACAACGAGGCAAGTGTGCAAGCCACTAGGCCACGAGCCCGACAAATATAGCACACATATTTGTATTTTATAGTGTTTCCATAACCTCCCATAACATTCAATAATATATTAGTACCAGATATTAAGTCTCTGTTCTTGCCTTTCTTTTTTTATATTCATAACATACGTATTCCATATTTCCTTACCTCTTCCCTTGCTTGTTCCTTCAAAATTAGTATTTTTCTTACCCTTGGAAGCCTTTTTATTTTTTACCGATTATAGTTGTTCCATAGCTTCTGTGGTTGTAAGTACTTGCCTAACTATGTCTTTCTAATTGATTGATATTACTGATGGTTGTTGTTATATGTTCTCAACTTCTTGCGTCTTACGGTGTCCAACGTCTGGGTGAACCTTCTATCGCCCCGGTGAAACCTTCTGTCAGTTGGCGGTAGGTGTCTCCACGATGCGTCTAAGATGACAATCTTGTGACCAACTTCAAGCGTGTGTATAAAGTGACATTTGACGTTGAGAAAACATTATTTATTTTTAAACTCTTCGGGTAGCAAAAACAGTCGGAAATTATAAGTCCAGGTTATTAAAATATGTACAAAACGGTGTATTCGGAACAATGTTAACGAAATTCTGGCTATGTCAATGAATAGCAACTTACTACTTACTTACTAGTTACACTATTACGTGGCACGGCGGGCTTGGGTGGTGATGGTAATTTCTATAGCAAATGATCTTGTTCCTTTCCGTTCTCCATTCTCTTTCTTTCTCTATGTTTTGGTTTCTTTCACCGAATTAGATTCTTTTACTGGAAAGTCAACAAGATGCACACGAAAAATGTACTTCTAAATTCTATAATTTCGTTTGGTGGTGTCATTGAAACCTAAGCCAAATCTCATCTAAAAACTCGGTCAAACTTGGTCAAAACGTCGAGAAATGCCAATATAAAAAATTCCTGTAATAGGCACTCATGGTATATTGTTGGAATTCACCCTGTAGACGAATGCAATGAAAAAAAAAGATCAAACATTAGAAGCGGAACACGTGGTTTCGACCTTGCGGCTGTAACGGGACGGAAATTTTCAATTACGTTATTTTATTAAATATATTA
The DNA here is from genome assembly GCA_023690525.1 of Holotrichia oblita. Taxonomy (NCBI): domain Eukaryota; kingdom Metazoa; phylum Arthropoda; class Insecta; order Coleoptera; family Scarabaeidae; genus Holotrichia; species Holotrichia oblita. Next base: position 145,800,859 of record CM043017.1, on the reverse strand, counting down.
ACGTAATAAAAAAGATGAGTACTTATTAGGTATATTTAGAAATGTAATTTTATTTTAATTAATGCAATGCACCTAACTATATATTTCGTGACTGTATATAATTTTCCCCCTATGTTAAAATTTTATGTATTCGCAATAGTTAAAACATGTAACAGTTACGATTGTGATTACGGTGATGACAGTGATTATTATTGTTATTTAAATAATCAATAAAATAAGAAAGCCGTGTTTACTGGTGAAGGGCCAGCATGTAGCCAATAAATTAATGTACTGATAATCAAGAAAATTACAAGAACACGCCCGAGCCCCAAGACAAACCGCCGAAAGAAGCGGACATTCAGCGGGAAGGATCAGCATCACTGATGAGCGAAGAAAGAATATATGAAGGTATTTGGTCAGAAAACTATTATATTTTATAGACACGAACTCATAACATGTAAAGTTATTAACTATTGTTTTATATAAAGTTTGCCCTTGTTGTTATTCTTATTTTTTATATATCTAGCCCTGTGGTTTTTTGTTCACTTAATCGCGTGTTTGCTTTAGTTAAATAAAGGTGCATCTAGTCGTAAGATTTTGTCCCGTATTTTCTAATATTGTATATCCGTATTTAGTCGTTTTATTTAATATATTTGTTATTTGTTTACTTGATGAATTTTTTCATTTATTCAGTGACATATAAGTCTGTGTCTTCTGTGTTATTATTTATTGTTAAAATATTCAAAATTCTCCATTTACCGTACGCTCTGAGAGCGTAAGAAGGAAAGGCTTATAAGGAATTGTAAAGTGAGTACAGATTTTCCTTATTACGTTGAGTCATTATTGCCTTAACTTTGCTAGTCAGGGGTAATTCCTCTATTTCGGTATCAGTAACGTCCGCTGTCGTGGATTCACGCGGGGATTTGTTCATATACCGTGGCGCCCAATATTCTAAACGCATTTTTGCACAGAATAATACCGGGAAAGAAACCGTACTATCACAATATAGCGCACAAACTAGGGCGTTCACGGTATCTGCTGTACCGACTTATGTTGCGAAGCCCCTTACGGTGTGTTTGTTCCCACCTTGCTCACTAGAGGGCATGCGGTTGGAATTGATCCATTGTCGGGGGTATTTTGCAAATACGTTGAGAGGTAAAAAGCGATGAAATTATATCTTGCATTCACAGTTATGATGAGATCTGGAAGGTCGAAGCCACGTGATCGGCTTCTAATGCATGATCTATGTTCATCGCATTCGTCCGCAGAGTGAATGCCAGCAATATACCATGAGGGCCTATTACAGGCGTTGGTGGTTTCTTCTTATTGCAGACTGTCCACGTTTCACTAGTTATAAATAGTAGTTCTAGTTTATTTTAGTAGATCCAAATACACGTGCTGATCAAAGGATTGCACGATTGCGAAGTGCAAAGACTCAACAATTTGGGCTGTCTCTTAGTCAAGTTTTTTTTTTTTTACATTTTCGGACTTTGTTACAGTGTGCTAGAAAAAGTTTAATAAACTAGATGCCGACCAATCGCTTTACCCGTCGCTTTAAAAGGTACAATCTGAAGAAAAATTTTAGAGTACCTACTTGAAACTTGACGTTTATCACGTAAACAATGTGAATATGAGATTATGACTATTGTTCTTTAGTTATTAAACTACAGAGGCTTTTGGATTCTTATTATATTTTTAGGATTCAAAAACAATAATTTATGTATAAAAAATAAACTCAATAAAGTACAGAAATTGTAAGAAATACTAAATAAATCAAACTCAAAGAACGTTGTAAATATGACGGCAGAATACGTATTCTTGTATCAGACTGTACTAGTCGAATATATTGGCCAAGGAGACGAGAGGAAAAAGGTTTCTAGTAATAGTTCACATATTTTCCGCCGGTCAAATAGAATTGGTTGCGTTCTAGTTGTAAAATACAGTTTCTTTCAAAAAGAAATTTTTCGATGAAAATTTCTATCCCTACTAAGGATTCGCCACCACCGTTAAAAATTACTGGAAAAGGAAAAGGACCTACAGCTCTAAAAAATGGAACAGACAGTTGAAAAGGTGAAGATGAATACAAAAGCTTAGGGCTAAAGCTAAAACGGTCATGATCAAAACAAAGCAATATAATGTTAAAGGAAGAAACAGTTTAACGTCACATACGACCATTCTGAAGAAGAAACTACCTAAGCTGAAGTAAAAAGATAATTCACTATGAAGAGCTGAACCGCCAAAACCTACAAATCCTAATCCCACACAATTTAAACATACCTAAATTCTAAAATGTCAAAACCAGTCAACTCGATCCAACCCTTAACTTTAAACAAAATCTGAAAGCACCATATCACAAACACAGTTTCAAAACCAATAATAAGTTAATCCCAACGAAGCAATCTCTAAAAATTGGGATAAGCGTTCCAAACTCAAATAAAGATAAATCCAATCGATTTTGGGACACCTTCTTCAAACAAATAAGCTGAATTACAGTCACTATCGACCTTTTACTAATACAAACATAAATTTGTCAATTTACAGGTAAATAAAAGAAATAATTTGCAATAGAAAACGCAGCAAAAAAAAATTGAATTCGTTGGAATTTGTTCCGTTTGCCTTCCAAGCAATTATTTCCGCAAAATTTCCTTCACATTTAAATACTATGATCACGCTCGCTAAAAATTAGGACCGCTTAGGTTACCTAAGTACCGACGTAATTAATCTTAATAACGAAAAAGCATTGTAAATTTTATTCAATTACAGCTCGCTCCGCGGTACTTAAAAACCTTTACATAATTTCACCGCACCAGGAGAGAAGCGAAAGATATTGTCCTTGCGAGAATATAATATCCTCATTCCCTCTAACGCCCGCAACGACTAACTTCTGACAACGACGTTGGTCAGGCTCAAACGGCTCGGACGCCTTACGCAACAAGGCTCTGCGGTTATGCGGCGTCTGGTCGTATTAATTTCAAAACTTTCAGAGCGGTCCAAAACGATCTTTTTAATGTGGGTAACGGTAGTAGCCCAAAGCAGTTTATCCGCTGGAAAATGCACGCCTAATTTGACGTTTTGTATTTCCAACGACGTCATGATGAAGGAGAAGTTTAGCGGGATGAATAATTAGGTGAGGTGCCGGGAATGGAAATATAAACGTGCAAATTTATATCTAAATTTGATTTCTTAATGCTGTCATAAGATGCAACATGAATGATGATATTTATGTTGTATTGTATTAACTGGAATATACGAATTTGATACAATTACATGAAAATATGCTTAGCTATAATTTAGCTTAGTTAGATTAAATGGTTCTAATTACTTTGCTGCGAAACCGTAGGGTAGAGATTCTATCATGTATTGTAATTAAATCTATTACTGGCGCTAAGGTTTCATATCCTTCTGATATCAAAAGACGCCTACATACATACATACATTTACATACAAGGAACAGTTCATGGGTGTCAAATTCAGATTTTAATGATTTCCGGAAGACGAGGTTTGAAAATAAAACAACGTTTCGAAAATATATTGAATTTTCAGTTTTCTTAATTTAACACTTGAACGGCAATAGAGAGGGCAAAATATAGTTGGTTGCTAAATTAAGTGTTCACCATTGCCACGTCAGCAATGGTGCGCACTTAAATTGATTGTAATATGGATCCCGAGTTTTTTTTGTACCATCGTAATGATTTTCACTCACATGGATAGTAGAACAGCATCTGGTCCTTTCTATCTACTCCCCCATAAATTGATTATATTGATCAACAGCTTCAGGCTTTAGTTTCTCTTGCCGTCTTCTGTTGTAGTATTCTTTCAGATTATTTCCGGCCTCAGTAGATATATAATATACTGGTCTTGTATCTCTCCATTTACCAATCATGACACCGTTAGAATAATGGGCAATTGTTTCGCCTTTCTTGAGGTTGGCGCTTTTCACGTCAGGAGGGTTAACTATTATAATAATTATCGAGATATATCGAGTGCCCAACATCTAGTTTATCTTCTGTCATAATTGTCTAGGGTGCCAGTATACACTGCAAATTTTAACATGGTCCCTTCTTGTTCTGTTAGCAAATACAGGTTCACACCATATTTGTGCCGTTTATTCTTTATGTACAGTCTAAACATCAATAGGCCTCACCACAGCACCATCGACTCATCGAAAGAAAAATTTTTGTCTGGATAATAAATTTCATTCATTTTAAAATTAAAATAATCAACTATCGGTCTAATTTTGAATAATCGATGCTGCTGGTTGCAGTTCATTGGGTGAAGAGTTTCTGTTGAAATTAAGACATCTTAAAATTATCATGAAACGGTCCCTACTCATGTAATTAGAAAAAGCAGATATGTTGAATAGCCAATGTGCTCTCCAGTAATCCTGGAGGCTGTTTAATCTAATAGCACCCATATGTTACATAATCCCAATAAATATTTTCAATTCATCCACTGACACTTCAGTCCAGCGTTGTTATTCTTGATTTTTCTTTCGTTGTATTTGAAAGAAACATTTCTTCTGCGTAGCTATTTGTTTTGCCGAGCTATCAGCTGTAATAGATTGTCGTCAAACAACAAATTAAAGTCTTTTGATGGTTCATGGCCTGAAACACCATCCAATAAGATGCTAAATATATAAACAAAAGTACAAACTTATTACCATTAGGCTGAACTAATAGTTTGCTCTGCTTTGAGAAAGGTATCTGTTGAGGAGCATATTCTGCTGCGTCCCATACTACAGCGTCAGCATCAGGCATCTGACGAGCAGGCTTTGTTTATGGTATTGAGAAGTTTACTGACGTTGCAGCATTCGAATTGTCTAAACTATCAAAAGCAGGATCATCTACTACTGAAGCATTTATTGCTATGTCATCACTAAAATCAGAATCGGAATCGCTCAATTCTGCATCCGAATCTACAAAATCTAGGTCGGCCATATCATCGTCCGAATTAAGTAAATACTGTTCAAATTGTTCCTGGGTTAACATAGGTCTCCATTTTACCGATGTTTTACACATTCGTGGCCTTTTTTACGCCCGACGGCCCTTCCTGGCTATCAGCCGTTATGAAATCAAACTCACAGAATTTTACACTAATATAATACGTAAACAAGAGGCTGAGAACATCAAAACATGCACACTCAACGGCTAACTGAATACTACAGCCTAGTGCCACAGAGTAACCAGAGGGGCACGACGCTATCATGGAATTTATGCGCATGACCGTAAATCGCCATGTTGAAAACTCACAGTGTTTATGTTTACGTATCGTGTGTTTACTAAGACTACAGTTATCTTTAATTTATTCTAAATTTCTATAGAATCAACGTTTGAATTCGTATAGTTAAGTATATAATGTATAATTGGTTGTGGGTAAGTGAAAAGGGTTACAGTTGTTGTATGAAAACTGAAAGTAGTGGGCTATCTCCTACAAATTCTTACATATTACGGTAGTTGTAATATCCACGTACATATGTAAATACATATTAATTTAGTAATTTGTACTCTTTTTTTCTTTCGCTTATTCTTAATTTGAAACCACAAAGCAGTTAAATGCAATGCTGTTGGACGTTAAGAAAACTAAAAATTATTTCGTATATTTGCCTACACCATGTTTATGGTAACTCTCAACGTGCATTCAACTATCAAAACATAAACATTGTGAGTTTACAACATGGCGGATTTGAATACAATGAATTCAAGGCCCCTAAGCGACGCACCCTCGATAACAATAGAAAAATCAGCTGTTGTCCCTTCTGGTTATTCTGTGATAATACGTACCTGCATCGGTGACGTCGAAAGACGTCATGCGCCTTCCACCATTGAAGCGGATGACATCGAAAGACATCGTCACCAATGAGCGTGTTAAGCTTCTCTTGCTTAGTGTAACTCACTTTATTCATCACTTTTGTCAGTTCTTTTTCTCTATCTGTCAGTTGTCGCAAAGGCACCTCAGCTTCATTGTTTCATTAGTAATTTTCCATAATTATCTTTGACCTTGAACATTTTTTTCAGCATTTTTTTCGCATTATTACAATGATGATGTTTTTTTTCTTCTCGATTGTTTTTGTTTGACTCTTGGGATAAATTCTTTATTGAAAAGCATTCTCTAAATATTTCTCTTAAGGGGCCCACACACTGCGTTTTTGTTCGACAGTTTTGTTCGACGAACAAGTCTGTTCGAACAAAAACGCCGCAAAACCGAGGTGTGTGAGTCGAAAACCGTCGTTGATGTTGGCATACAAAGCTGCTGAAAATAATCTGGTTCGGCCTGTTTAAGTCCGTCGAACATGTTCGTCGAACAAATCTGAAGTGTGTGGAGTAAACAGCTTTAAAAGACGACGATTTTTTGCAGTTGTGTAGCTCGATGTAGTATTATATATTCATATTTATTTAAATCGTGTTATTATAATTGTAAAATCTGTATCATCTCAAGTTTAGTTAATCTACGTAATTTCAACATCTGTACACCAACTTATTGTATTCAAATAATGGAATTTAAAACATACAAATATTTTACAATTTTCTCTTACAATTTTCTCTTTTGATTTTATGGCTAATGCCGCCGCCACTGCACACACATATATTGTCTTCATATTATTAAACTGCTGAACAAAACTGTAGTCTGTGGGCAACTCACGTTCGTCGTTTTTGTTCGAACAGACTTGTTCGTCGAACAAAACTGTCGAATAAAAACGCAGTGTGTGGGCCCCTTTAGCCTCTGTAATATACCGCCTTATGTATTTCATATACACTTATTCATTCCATCACGCATGCGCATACCAACCCACGCCTATACACACATGAAAACAACAGTATTTTTCTACGCGTTTGTTATTAATACTAATTGTACTATTGTCTATTGTAATTTAGTGATAATAAAGTGCATAATAAAATATATATAAGTGTACATACATAACAAATTGGCGACGAGGATGGGATAGAAGAAAACAAGACGAAACAAACAAATACACCTCCAAACAGATACAAAAACAAGCTTGGAAATGATGGTAAAAATAGCAAAATTCAAGAATTACGGGAAAAATGTTTCAAATGCGGAAAATCAATCCGTAGGGCCAATACAAGAAACTTAAAATGTAAACATTGTGGAAAGCAAGGACACGTAGAAGCCGTTTGCCTTAACAAAACTTCAGTAACCAAAGAACAGAAACAACTACATATTGCTTCTGATTCTGATGATGAAATATTTCCAATCAATAAAGTAGAGAAGAATGAAGCTGATACAGAGAAAATTGTTATACCAGTGGAAATAAATAAGAAGAGATGTGAAGTGGAACTTGATACAGGCGCAGCAGTATCTACGATGTCGCAGAAACAAATGAAGAAACTATGGCCAAATCCAGAAATAGTATCGACAACAACAAAATTAAGAACATATACAGGAGAAATCATTCATCCAGTGGGTAAAGCAGAGATGACAATTAACTGCAAAGAACAATCTGCAGAAGCAACGTTATTAATACTACCAAAAGAAGTTGATGCAATTTTTGGAAGAGATTGGTTACGGCAAATTCGTCTGGACTGGAAATTCGGAAAGTGGAAATGGAAGTAAATTACGATGAAGAATAAAAGAAATTACTCGACGATTACAAGGATATAATGGAAAAAACAGTGGGAAAATACCAAACTACGAGTACGGTCATACATTACAAGGCGCAAATACAAACCCAATCCTCATAAAGCCGAGACCAATACCATACGCGCTGAAGCCAAAAGTAGAAGAAGAACTTAAACACTTGAAGAAGTTGGTATTATTGAGCAAGTAGTTCATTCACAATGGGGAACACCAGTAGTACCAATATCCAAGAAAAATGGAAAAATCAGACTGTGCGCAGCATATAATGCAATTTAAAACAGAATTACTTATACAAGATGATCGTTACCCCATACCAAAAATAGACGATATTTTTTAACAAGATGAAAGGAGGAAAATATTTCTGTACTCTCGATATTCATCAAGCTTACCTACAAATGACTGTTGACGAAACAACTAGCATGATGCAAGCTATATCTACTCATAAAGGGGTTTACAAGGTAAAATTATGTTCGGAATTAAAACTGGATACATGGACCAGATTTTACAAGATTTAGAAGGAGTTGTATGTTTCTTTGATGATATTGACATACAAGGTAATACTCCGTCCGAATTATTTACCCGTTTGAAGATAGTATTGGAACGCCTACGTCAACAAAATCTACATGTTAATAAGAACAAATGTGAATTTTTCAAACGAAACATTACCTACCTAGGACATACAATCAGTGAGGAAGGATTAAATACATCGCTGAAAAAAGTCAAAGCAATAGTACAAGCTCCAAGGCCGGAAAATACGTCACAGTTACGAATATTTTTAGGATTAATTCACTATTACCAAAAATTCATGGTCAATCTATCCTCAAAACTACATACATCCTCTTTATGCCTTGCTGCAAAAGAATGTATCCTTCAAGTGGACGAAGACATGCGAGAAAGCATTTAACGATTTGAAGGCAGAACTTACAAGTACAAAGGTTCTCATACCATACAGCGACAAACTTCTGTTAATTTTGGCGACAGATGCCTCGCCAAAGGGCATTGGTGCATATTACAGACGGAGTTGAACGGCCAATCACTTTTGCTTCTCGATCTTTAGGCAAAGCTGAGTAAAACTACAGCCAACTTGATAGGGAAGCTACAGCTATTATATGGGGCCTGAAGAAATTTTTTATATTGTTACGGCAGACATTTTACACTTATCAGGGACAACCAACCATTAATGCGGATATTTCATCCAAATAAGGGATTACCATCTACGTCAGCAATCAGACTTCTACATTACGCAAGTTACATGTCTGGTTTCAACGACGAAATCAAGTACAGCATACAAAAGAGGATTACCTATCACGCTCATCCTTACCCGACACAACAAGAGTTTACCATAATGCAGAAGTGTTTCAGATTAGCCAATCTGAAAACTTACCTGTGACCAGAAATGACGTCAAGAAGAACATTTTAAAAGATTCAGAAAAAATCGAATAACTACAAAACGTCCCAATCAAATTGCAAAAAGTATAGTTATTCATAAAGCTTATAAATAGGGAAATCCAAATATGTAAAAATATACAGGGTGTTCAACTAAAAATAATAGAGTAGATGGCGACTTCCGGTATAGCCGGAAGCGGTGGAAATCTAATAATAATTTCGGTCTCGTTGAGACACCCTTTATATGTAGGAGTGTATACATAATATACCGGACATTAGATATTCTTGAGAACGCTTGGTTTGCTAGCAATCAACTTTCTTAATTTATTAGTTCTATTCGCATTACTGCAAAGCATATACTTTGTTTTTATTTATCTTCCGTCGTGGAGTTTCTTTATCTCCAACGCATAACCCATTGTCTCCATTGCATTTTTTCCCTGTATTGATGTAGTTTCCATATTTGGAAATGCTTCCAGCGCGGCTTCGACAGCAGATTGTTCTTCTCCTCTTTAAAGAACGAATGTCATATTGGCGCTCAAATCTATGAAACCAACCCCTGCGGATTTCAATGATATTGGTTTCATTGGAGTGTAATTAGTTAAAACACTTTTGCTTTTTACAAAATTATTGCTTCTGTCTTTCCAAATTTTTTTATGTTTTTCTACATAACAAATTATTATTTGCCACTATTGAAACGTTTACTTATTGCGCTGTCGGACATATTAGAATCCCACAACTGGATAATTGTATACTTATCGATCATGATTTCTCTTTGCTACCAATAATTTAATAACATCTTGCAAGTTAAAACAAGTTTACTTTATACATATGTAATTCAAAATTTTAGAACTTTGAAAAACATAGTTATAATAAAATCATATTAGCGTCCACTGTTTCGAATGAGACATTTATACAAGAAACTGTATTTCGGTCAATATGTGCATTCATTCTTTCGTTCATATACATATATACACATAAATACATATGTATATAAATATCACCCAAAACGTGACACTTTTATAACCACATTCATCGCGAAACGCGTACTACTATCAAAATAAAAGGAAAAAAGAATCAGATATCGCCTCACATTTGCACAGAACCATCAGAGCAAAGTGGACAAGAAAAGATAATAAAATGAAAAGAACGTGTGACAAAAAGCTTTTTTTCCTTTTGTGAACATATTACTGAGGTAATAAATTAACAAGGAAATATGTAAGGCAGAGAAAATCATCAAATTCCTTTGCCTGTAGGACGAGATTTGATGCTACAGGAATGCTTAATCCGGACGTTAACCTTTTTATTCTTCCTGTAGTAGTAGAACTTTATCTTCCTACTGAAATAAAACATTACGATTAACAAATTTTCAATTTTGTCCGGCTTTTTGTAATAGAAAGTATTAAGAATTTCATGAGGAAGTGGAATAAAAGAATTATTAATCAAAAACGTATTAGTTCATTCCGTGAGGCGTTCATATTTTTTCATTACGCGGGTGGTGTTATTCCACCTCGTCGGCATAAATACTAAAGAATTCAAACCCCGTCTTGGATTCGAAGATCCAGCACCAGAAAAAAGATTTATTTATAGCTACATGCTTTTCGACAAAATTCGATTTATATTTATCCTCCTGTACATAATTTAAATTCCTTATCTGAGGGTTCGGACAGGGATATCTTGGTTATGTAGGTTGGCCTAAGTAATGAAAATGCTTACACTTCATCCTGACATACACTAAAATCGTTACAGGGGACTAAAAAAGTGGTTTTGGTGGAGAAAATGAAAGCAATGCATGTCGATAGAAACATGTTCATTGTGAAGTATCTGCTATATTATGGAAATGTAAATTTGTTTAACTTGGATAAAATATCTTTATTCTGATGTAATTCTATTTCGTATACGCATTGATAAATTATACAAGAGATAAAACTTTTCAGTAAAAAAGATAAAAATAATCTCTTGAATGTATAATTTCTTTTTCGATGTCTGCTGTATACATTATAATATGTTACTATCATAAAAAATGTGTTAGATAACGCTTCCACCGTTATAAATGAGAATTACATTGAAAACTACACAAAATTCAAATTTTTTGTTAACTATATTATAGGAGTAATAATTATAATAATAACATTCTAATATTTTGCCATTTGTCGATTGCACTGATAATACTAAATATCTTTTATTAAGACATTCTCACGTTTATCGTTGCTTATTCTTGAGATAAAAAATATTTTCGAAAATTTTGGCACCTAAATGACGTTTCCGAAACGTCCATAACTTCTTTTAAGCTATAGAAAGTTGAAACGCAAATCAATCTGTAGCCGTATACATGTACTTCTCTGAAAACTTGGTTAAACATTAAATGCGTCACCGTCAGCTGGCGCCACCTAATTTAACGTTCTTAAATGGAATACTCAACTTTTCAAACGGTCCTCCAGTCTCTTCAAACCGTCAGAAAAGTAGGATGTTTCGAAGTCTGCAAAATCATCATCTGTAGCGATGATGACCTCCTTATTTCAGGCAAATCTCTTGCCTGCCAGTGATTTTTCATATTTGGGAATAGGAAAAAGTCGCAGGAGGCTAGGGCTCCGGGGAATATGGAGGCTGAGAGATTAACTCATTCAATTTGGACACGACGATGCGAGATGAATGAGCCGGTGCATTGTCATGGTGGAAAAGCACTTTTCAACGAGGCTGCAAACGAGGCCGTTGCTCTTTCAATACTGCATTGAATCGGGCCAATAAATCGCTGTAGTACTGCCACCTGATCGTTCTTCCCTTTTGCAGATAATCGATGAGGATCACACCTTGGGAATCCCAACAAATGGTCGCCATGACCTTTCCGGTCTTTACTTTTTTCGGAGCTGATTCGCCCGGAAAAGTCTACAACTTCAACTGTTGCTTGGTCTCATGTATGTAGTGGTGGATCCAAGTTTCACCCACGGTTAAACGCATAAAGAAATCTTTTGGGTTGCGTTGAATCCTGGCCAAACACTCCTCCAAAACGGTCACACGATTTCGTTTTTGCTCCGGTGAGAGCAAACGCGGTACCCATCGCGCCGCAAGCTTTTTCATGCTCAAAATTTCGTTTTTTATATGGCCAACGCATTCCTCTGAGATACCTGTTGTCTCTGTTATCTCGTACAGCTTCAATCGGCGATCGGCTAACACAACATTATGGCTATTGTGTCGACCCTTTCTACATTGGTAGCGTTTTTTGGGCGTTCACTGCAATATTCGCCACTTGTGCTTATGCAGCCACGTTTGAACTCGCTTACTCAGAAACTGATGGTCGAAAATGATGGAGTAGAATCGCCATGAACCTTTAACAAACATTTCGAATTTCCGTGGCCGTTTCCCCAGCCATCCAGAAGTGCTTTATCACTGCGCGAAATTAGATTTTATCCATTTTTTACGAAATCGCCTGACTTGGTACACAGAACACACTCTTAAACGACAACTATTGCTAATAGGCATCTGAAATTTTGACTGCTGCTATAAAATGGGTTGCCCTTGTCGACCAATTAATCCATTTCAACCTTCGTGCATCTCTTGCCGATTCCGGAAACATTTCAGGTCGCCCTCGTATTAGCAAGTAAGTACAACCTAATAATTAGCTATTTAAAATTTAATTGGTGCTTTAATTTTACAATAGCGATAAGATTCGTAGACTGAATTTTATTTAGTGTACGAATTAAGATTTTATGGGATTTTATTCACGAATTCTAAATTTCCAAGATCATATTCTAAAGTTTAATGAGAGCAACAAAAATGTCACAATTCACATTACTGGTCGATTAAAAACGCACATTAGATAAGAGAAACTAATTTCTTAAGAGGGTGGAACATAAATGTATGGTGTACAAAATTACGACACCGGTTAGGTTAGGTTAGGTTAGAAGTGGGGTGCAAGCCTGTTTCACCGCGACCTTTGCAGGTCTATTGTGATCCCCTTTACCTTAGAGAACGCTCTCTAGTTTCGACTTCTTAATCAGACTTATCATTTTTGAGAGCGGCTCTTTTATGTAGCCGTTAGCTGTGTGGTTCTCTACACCCATTGTTAGAATCCTTGACCTCGCTAGGCCGTCACAGTGGCACAAAACGTGAACTGTGGTCTCTTCTTCCTCTTGACAGAGAGCATTAACTGCCAGGCCTATGTTAAACATATGCCTATTCAGTCTGCAATGACCGGTCATCAGACTTACTATCATTTTGACAGTCTTCCTGTCTTTACTCAGTAGGTCTTCAGTAAACTTAGGCCTCTGTTCCCTTAGGAACTCCTTAGCCTGTCTTTGGCCTGGTGATCTTTCCCACCATTCCTTGGACTTATTTTGTGACCATTCGTAGATGGACCTTTTAATTTATGATTTGGTAATGCCGTAGGAAGGGACCGCTCCTATGAAAGGCCTTGACGAACCTCGTCTGGCACGACACCCATTAATCGGTCCATATTTTTGAACGGCACCTCAACAGGATCCCTATAAAAGTTTGAGAAACATAACCAGTCTTAAAGATGTGTAGAATAGATTGGAGATTTTATTTTCATATTTGGCTTTTAAGTTTTGTTCCACAGAGTACATACGTGCATACATACTATCTTTAGATCTTCCTGTTAACTTTTTAGGAATTATGATTTTTCCTAAAAACAAACGAAATAAGTTGAGAACTGACTGATAGAAGGAAGGTCGTCAGAAATATGTTGCAAATTCTAAAAAACGAATAAAAGTAGAGCTATTTGGCGGTGACACATTGAGTTACAAAAAATTATGGCAAAATACGTCACTTCCGAACATTTATAATAGAGTACGCTGCATATACCAGGATATTTGCCGCAGTTATTTACATACCAAGTGTCGGAAGACTTCCAGCATGAGCGCGGATTTATACTTTGTGCTAACCTCAATTAGAACCGTGCAATTTTTGTGGTACACACACGATTTTTTTCGTCAAAATTTCGATAATTAAGCTTATTCTGGTTACGGGTAGAAATCTGTGAAAACAGCACAGTTGTCAACCCTGTCAGGAATATTAAAATTGATTCTTACTGACCTTTGAACCTAATTTAATTTAACCGTCTCTCTATGTCTTCAAATACAAAAAAGTTACTCATGTTGTATCTATGAAATCCGGGCACCCTGTATATAGGAGGAAAATAAAACCACACTAACATTTATTATCCAATACTCTACATAAATAATTTAAGAAGAAAGATACAGCTTGAATTTAAATGTCAAATAATAATATCACATTCATACCTAATAATAATAAAAATTGATTTACTAATCTCAACAGAAAATTGCAAAAGATAATCAAAGTAAGGAAATCTATAAATCAGATTTTTTTATCTATATATAATAATAATAATAATAATCTTACCTTACTTAGCAGTAGTTATTAAATACTGAACGTCAAACAATTAATATAACTACTGCTAATGTACATAAGATGTCCAGAAAATTAAGAAATAAGAATAATGATAATAATTTTCACACTGAAGAAGGTTATCGAAACACGTGTATGTGAAAAAATAAAAATAACAAATTAATTATTTCCACGAAAATTGTTTTATTAATAAAACTGAAAGGCTACAAAAAAATAGCACATAAATAATAAAAATTGATTTACTAATCTCAAATTTAATAAATTAATCTATAAATCAGATTGTCTTATCTATATATAATAATAATAATAATAATCTTACCACTCTAAAGATATAACGCCATAATTTTGATTTTAAAAAATTTATGCCTAAATTTTAATAAATTAAGCTCTTGACTAGGCTTTTTTGTCATGATTTCCATAATCATTTGTTTAGTTGTAAAGAATGGACATTTGAAGTATTAATGCAATCATAGCACACGTTTAAAACCGCACAAATTAATTAATTAATTAAGTATGGTGTTGTTGCCAAAAAGTCTTTTACAAAAAAAAAATAAAAACAACAAAATAAGACCGCAATACACTAAGAAAATATAAAGTTTTAAATAATACTTTGGAAAATTAGACATGAAAATAAAACAGGGCGTATACATATATGAGAACAAAAGAAAAAGCTTCGATCTATAACATCTTCTTTTTTACTTCAAAAAAGAACAAAACAAGCCGCTATAGTTTTCATTTACCCGTAATCACTATTCATTTTCCAGTAGAAAATATTACGTTACGTGTGAATATCTACTTACTTCTAAAGCTTCTCTAAACGAACATTTCATCAAAGAGGAAGTTTACGTTTCCATACATGCTGTGTGTGTTGTCCTTCATTTAGTTCGGATATTTAGCTTTAGAAACTTGGATAATCTCAGAAGTTCGCAAGTGCCCTTCTGAACTGGTAGATGGCGCTACTTAGCAGATGAGAGAAGCCAACTGTCAGAGTCATAAATAACGCATAACTATTTAACTTTTGATGTAATTACACTAAATACGAACTTTCAGCGTGCATATGTTAAAATTAAATTTTTCCTGCTTTTTCAAACTTTCAACCAGTTCTATTGACAATCTAACCTGATTTAGAAAGTTTTAAAGGAAGCAAATATTTTCTCTGAACGAAAAAGTTGCTTAATGAATCGGAGATTATACTATCCTAGAAACGGAATGAAACAAATTATGCCAAAGTTAGTAAGATTCTTGCTGATGAAAGTATAAATAGTATAAATCTACCTTGTATATATTTCAAACTAATAGATAGATAGATAGATTTATTTGCCCAACAGAATAAATCCAATTACAGGACAAAGCACAAATAATACACATGTATGCATACAAAATATCATAAAAACTAGTTTCCTACCTGCTAATAATAAAAAAAATACAAAACACTAGAAATTACCTATTAGTAAATACTAAAAACTAAGGGGAAAAAAACCAATCATTTCATGAGGACAAAGAAGTGTCCCTAAGAGGAGACCATATTGAGTATTGTTGACAACGGTGCATGATGGATGTCAACATCGTTACATATATTATTAAATCAACTACATAATCTATGAATAGGGGATCTGCGTAGCATATTAGTGCGTGGACGTGAACAATAAAAGGCGACATCGCGCCTAGACGACATTCTAGGAACAAAGAAATTATTTTTTTAATAAATCTGGAACATCAATATTATCATGGAGTAGATTATATAAAAAAGTGACACTCATCTGGTCCCGCCGAGTAGATAAATCATTCATCCCAAATTGTTCCAGGAGCAAGTTATGTGGATATCCGCGAACAGGATAATAGCCGTGAACTCTTAGGTGGAGATATTTAAGAAAACGTCTTTGTACCCACTCAAGTGAGCTGGCCTGGTTTACATAAATCGGGCACCAAACAAGTGAAGCATACTCTAACTTAGATCGTATGAATGCGTAGTAAATAGATATAATAGCATCTATGGATGTAAAGCACTGGATAGTTCTTATAAGAAAACCCAATAATTTAAGCGCAGAACTCGTAGTTTCCAAAACGTGATTCCAGAACGTAAGTCTAGAGTCGAATGATACACCTAGATCTTTTACAGAGTTACAACGTTGAAGCTCAGTGCCACCGAATTTGTAGCAGAAAAACGTGGGATTAGATTTTCTAGTAAACGATACCACCTTACACTTAGAAACATTCATATCTAATTTATTTAGATCGCACCACACTTTCAAGACGTTTATCTGCCTTTGTAGATGTCCACAATCATCAGGGGCACGAATTCGATAATATATTTTCAAGTCCTCTGCAAACAATACCTTTTCACAGTCAAGATGAATACATAAATCGTTTATAAAAAGGAGAAAAAGCAGTGGACCCAGATTAGTTCCCTGTGGAACACCGGAGGATGGAGTAAAGGAATTAGATATGTGATCCAAACAAGAAACGAAATTGTGTCTCTCGTGAAGATATGAATAGAAAAGTGACACCAATTTGGGCGCAAAACCCAGTAATTCGAGTTTATTCAATAGCAGGTCGTGGTCAATCCGGTCAAATGCCTTTGAGAAATCCGTGTATATAACATCGATTTGCTCATTATTATCTAGACTATCACATAGATACTGCGAAAAAACAGCAAGGTTAGAAACGGTAGAGCGTTTACTTATAAATCCATGTTGATGGAAAGATATTTGACATTTAACTTGAGGAAGTAAGCTTGTGTATAGACACTTTTCAAAGACCTTTGCAAAGTTGTCAATAACAGCAATGGGACGGTAGTTATCTATTCTATCTTTTTCACCTTTCTTAAAGACAGGTGTTAATCTGGTAATTTTCCAGCAATCTGGAAAGGCTGACGTACGTAATGCAAGATTGAAGAGAAAGCAGAGCGGATCAACTAATGCGCAATCATAGCACACGTTTAAAACCGCACAAATTAATTAATTAATTAAGTATGGTGTTGTTGCCAAAAAGTCTTTTACAAAAAAAAAATAAAAACAACAAAATAAGACCGCAATACACTAAGAAAATATAAAGTTTTAAATAATACTTTGGAAAATTAGACATGAAAATAAAACAGGGCGTATACATATATGAGAACAAAAGAAAAAGCTTCGATCTATAACTTATCTTCTTTTTTACTTCAAAAAAGAACAAAACAAGCCGCTATAGTTTTCATTTACCCGTAATCACTATTCATTTTCCAGTAGAAAATATTACGTTACGTGTGAATATCTACTTACTTCTAAAGCTTCTCTAAACGAACATTTCATCAAAGAGGAAGTTTACGTTTCCATACATGCTGTGTGTGTTGTCCTTCATTTAGTTCGGATATTTAGCTTTAGAAACTTGGATAATCTCAGAAGTTCGCAAGTGCCCTTCTGAACTGGTAGATGGCGCTACTTAGCAGATGAGAGAAGCCAACTGTCAGAGTCATAAATAAGGCATAACTATTTAACTTTTGATGTAATTACACTAAATACGAACTTTCAGCGTGCATATGTTAAAATTAAATTTTTCCTGCTTTTTCAAACTTTCAACCAGTTTTATTGACAACCTAACCTGATTTAGAAAGTTTTAAAGGAAGCAAATATTTTCTCTGAACGAAAAAGTTGCTTAATGAATCGGAGATTATACTATCCTAGAAACGGAATGAAACAAATTATGCCAAAGTTAGTAAGATTCTTGCTGATGAAAGTATAAATAGTATAAATCTACCTTGTATATATTTCAAACTAATAGATAGATAGATAGATTTATTTGCCCAACAGAATAAATCCAATTACAGGACAAAGCACAAATAATACACATGTATGCATACAAAATATCATAAAAACTAGTTTCCTACCTGCTAATAATAAAAAAAAATACAAAACACTAGAAATTACCTATTAGTAAATACTAAAAACTAAGGGGAAAAAAACCAATCATTTCATGAGGACAAAGAAGTGTCCCTAAGAGGAGACCATATTGAGTATTGTTGACAACGGTGCATGATGGATGTCAACATCGTTACATATATTATTAAATCAACTACATAATCTATGAATAGGGGATCTGCGTAGCATATTAGTGCGTGGACGTGAACAATAAAAGGCGACATCGCGCCTAGACGACATTCTAGGAACAAAGAAATTATTTTTTTTTAATAAATCTGGAACATCAATATTATCATGGAGTAGATTATATAAAAAAGTGACACTCATCTGGTCCCGCCGAGTAGATAAATCATTCATCCCAAATTGTTCCAGGAGCAAGTTATGTGGATATCCGCGAACAGGATAATAGCCGTGAACTCTTAGGTGGAGATATTTAAGAAAACGTCTTTGTACCCACTCAAGTGAGCTGGCCTGGTTTACATAAATCGGGCACCAAACAAGTGAAGCATACTCTAACTTAGATCGTATGAATGCGTAGTAAATAGATATAATAGCATCTATGGATGTAAAGCACTGGGTAGTTCTTATAAGAAAACCCAATAATTTAAGCGCAGAACTCGTAGTTTCCAAAACGTGATTCCAGAACGTAAGTCTAGAGTCGAATGATACACCTAGATCTTTTACAGAGTTACAACGTTGAAGCTCAGTGCCACCGAATTTGTAGCAGAAAAACGTGGGATTAGATTTTCTAGTAAACGATACCACCTTACACTTAGAAACATTCATATCTAATTTATTTAGATCGCACCACACTTTCAAGACGTTTATCTGCCTTTGTAGATGTCCACAATCATCAGGGGCACGAATTCGATAATATATTTTCAAGTCCTCTGCAAACAATACCTTTTCACAGTCAAGATGAATACATAAATCGTTTATAAAAAGGAGAAAAAGCAGTGGACCCAGATTAGTTCCCTGTGGAACACCGGAGGATGGAGTAAAGGAATTAGATATGTGATCCAAACAAGAAACGAAATTGTGTCTCTCGTGAAGATATGAATAGAAAAGTGACACCAATTTGGGCGCAAAACCCAGTAATTCGAGTTTATTCAATAGCAGGTCGTGGTCAATCCGGTCAAATGCCTTTGAGAAATCCGTGTATATAACATCGATTTGCTCATTATTATCTAGACTATCACATAGATACTGCGAAAAAACAGCAAGGTTAGAAACGGTAGAGCGTTTACTTATAAATCCATGTTGATGGAAAGATATTTGACATTTAACTTGAGGAAGTAAGCTTGTGTATAGACACTTTTCAAAGACCTTTGCAAAGTTGCTAATAACAGCAATGGGACGGTAGTTATCTATTCTATCCTTTTCACCTTTCTTAAAGACAGGTGTTAATCTGGTAATTTTCCAGCAATCTGGAAAGGCTGACGTACGTAATGCAAGATTGAAGAGAAAGCAGAGCGGATCAACTAATGCGCTAGCGCAATCCTTCACAATGAAGCTTGGTATATTATCC